>JAJJMA010092452.1:0-15988 GCA_023529015.1 Papaver nudicaule
GAATGAAGAAACAGGTGACCATATTCTTTTAACTTGTAAATATGCATTTGATGTGTGGAGTCATTTTATAAGAGCTTTTAAGGTGAGTTGGGTGGCACCAGATACAGTGTTAAAGCAGCTTCAAGCATGGAAAATGAATGTTATGTCAGGGAGATGTAGAGATGTTTGGTGGAAGGTAATTTGTTATGCCATAATGTGGCATCTTTGGCTTGAAAGGAATAGGAGATCTCATGGTGGGAGGAGCATGGAAGCTACAGAATTGGTTTTGTTAATTAAGCAAACTATGGTTTTATGGTTTACAGGCACTGATGTCTTTAGATATTTCACAACAGATCAAATTCTGTTCAATTGGAAAACTGTCCTCCATGTGTAGAATAATTGGAGGCAAACTCTTGTAATGGTTACTTCTTTTTCTCTTTAATATAACAATTCCTTATTCAAAAAAAAGATTTTCCATGGTGCACATTTAGTTGATATTTAAGAACGTGTTGGCGCACATTTTCAGTAAGAGTGTGTTTGGTTCGGGGATTTGGGAATTGGATTCCGGAGTAATAGACCCAATTCCGCCCAACCAAACAAGCCATTTTCCCTTGGAATCGGATTCCGATTCCCCCTAAACTTTCCATTTCCATTCCACCCGTTTTACGGTGGAAAACAATCGACTCCACCTGAAAAACACTAAAATTTTCGTGCAATTACTTACATACCCCTCCTCATCGCCCTGAAATTACCTTGTTACCCCTCAAATCAAAACTTAGATCGAACATTTCCTTTTCGTTTCTTTCCAAAAATTAGAGATCCAGAGAGAGGAGAAGAAACAAAAACGAGAGATTGCGATTTGCCAAGGGAATCATCTAACCCTAAATCGCGTAATCTAATCTTCCCCAATCGCATATTCTCTAGTTCTGAATCCCAGTTATGCCACTAGACAATATATCGTAGCTAGTTCTGTACAAGTTGGTTAAAATGGAGTGTGGAGTTAAGAATCTATATTACAAAACACAGTCGTGTTGTTTCGTCCGACCATATTTCGAGCGTTTCTTCCGTAAATAGCCCCGGCCATTTCTTAATGGCGCATCTGTTTTCTTACCTTTCCCGTCTTTACATAAATGAGTAGGGGAAAAACCGTCTACAAAGTTACTCGGACACCTACCCTCCGTGTTTCTATACATTCAGGCTTCTTTTAACCATAGTTTTTTCGTAATTTTTAAGCCATCGAGGGGTAATCACATAAAATGTTTCTTTTTCAGCATCAGAAAAGAATCACCCCCATCTCCGTAACCACAAATTTCACGAAAGCACCAAAGCCTCCATTGCTTCAACCTCTACCCTGCTCTCTTCTTCTTTGAGTTTGCATCATCTTCACATTTTGGGAAAATTATTATAGTAAAACTTAATTCGAATTAAATTCCGATCTTTGTTGCCCTAATTTGTATTTTTTGTGCCCTAACTTCAGCCTTAAATTGGATTGAAGAATACCGATCCCAACAAAACTCTCATCAATGTGATTCTTATGGTTGAAGTAGAGATGGGGCGGCAACAGAAGCATTTGCGTGTGTTTGGTGATCCAACGGTGACGGCTGTTCATCCTTTACATTCCAAGCTGCTAAAGTTTTACCAGGTAACACTTTATACACGATAATCCCAACATCTAACTCTCAATTTCAATTTCGCGTAATTTGTGGTTTTGATTCAGCAACAAAGAATCGAATTTTTAGTTCGTGGTTTTGATTCAGCAAGTTGAGAAACATTGAATTGCAATTGCTGTTCTGGTTAGATTGGAACTTGATAGTAAGAATGTTGCCTTCGGCCTTAATTAGGAAATTGTTCTACATCTAACTTAGCCTGTGCATAAAAATGGTTGCTACTCCTAAAGCTATCCCAACAGATACTACATAGTTTTAGATATGTCAATTTTTTTTTTTTGGTTTATTTGTTCTGTATTAGTTGTTGTAGTGCACAATGGTCTTTTTGGGTGACGTTTTTTTGGCCAAATTGAGTAGTAAATGGTGTGTGGTAGTGCATTGGTGCTTAGTTTGTGGTCTTTGTATTTTTTGCAAAAGGAGTTTGATGGTTTGTGCTCGGTGTGTGGGTTTCTTTTTTGTACAAGGGAAAGATCGAGTTTTGATATTTCAAACCAGTTTGTGTTTTGCAAACTATTCAGGACCTATTCGGGAAATTTGGGTTAAGCTACTTATCTGGATTTTTTATTCCAAATTTCGGTCGTCCTCTGCATAGAGTCTGCTCAGCTATGGTTAGGTTTGTAGTTGTCCAAGGTTTGATTTACCATTTCCGAGCATATACTGTTTTTTGTCAGGTTTCATGTCCAGTTTCGCTGTGGGTTATGCAAGCTTGGAAGTGAAGTACTTCACTGGACACTGGCATTTGCGTACATTTTGGAACTTAAAGAGCTCCAAGCAAAGCAAGAATTATTAACAAGTTGCGTATGTCAAAAAACAGTTGCACTGAGGAGCTTCTGAAATTTGTACAATTTTTCTCATATTTATCGTAGTTATTGCCTATGTTAGATTCATCACGTTTCCTATGTGGTACCGGTACGTGTATGGGGACAGATCATCCCTGATTCAATCTCAGGGACTAGAAAATCTGGAGGAGCTTAATCTTTCATCGGACCTTCTGTAGTCGCGGCCAGATTCCATTGGGTTGTTGGTGAATTTAAAATTGTACTTAATTTTGTCCACCAACAAGCTTAAGGCCTTCCACAACTGTATTGTTAATTGCAGGTAATCTAATGATTGTGTTTCCTTGGAAACCCATTTTACCTTTCTAATATCTATTTAGAAATACTTCTTTCAATCCTTATTAGAATTCGAGTCATTTCCTAAGTAGGGTAGTGCGTTATAATGCAGATCATTGGTGGAGCTGGAAGCAAGCTTCAACCAGCTTACATATTTGCCAACGAAAATGGTCAATTGGTGAATCTGCAGAAGCTCTTGGTTGGCCTCAACAAGATAAGTTCCCTTCCCAGTTCTGTTTGTCAAATGAAGTCACTGCGCCATCTGTGGATGCCCACTTCAATCAGCTATGTGGTCTTCCACACGCTATAAGCAGTTACTTTGGCGACTTTACAACCAGACCAGCGTTCTTCCTGATACATTTTTCCGCCTAGACAGTCGAACCAAACTCAACTTAGATCAGAATCCTCCAGCGCAGAATTCATGGTAAAAAGGTTGGTTGACATCTTACTTGAGGAGGAACGTAGGAGTATAGAAGCATAACCGAATCACAGAAAGGATGGTCGACACACAACACTTCATGGTTATAAATCTTAGATAATCGTTTGGATTAATCCCAGATGGGTCTCTGCGTCTTTGTTTATCATGTACAAGAAATGATAAATTTGGCGCCCATGTTGTGTATGAAATCTGGTGAAGCCATTCCTGTGAATCCATTGTGCAATTTGTAATCTATTGCCATCTGATAAATATTTGTTTTTGTGAATTTGATCCTGTTATCAAAATTTTGTTGGTGATGAAAATACCAAAGTGGTCTATTTTTATATAGTTTGGGCCCAAAGTGGGCCGATTAGACCGTCTGTTAGATCTTTCAACCACTAGCACCGACACAACACCGCACGCCACGTTGATGTTGAAACCACCGTCTTCCATGTGTATGATGTTGGTGCTGGAACCATACAAACTGAATTTGACAGCCACACTTGAAAAGCTGTTCATTTCCGTCTTCAGCCACGGACAGTTGTACGTCGCATTGTCTATTCTTTAATTTTCAATATTTTTTGATTGTTAGTTAGTCAATATCAGTATTCTTTGATGTATATTTCAACGCAGTGTGTAAATTGTTAATTTTTCGTATATGATTCAGTTTTGATGGCAAAAGGAAAGTCCGATCCCGTGCCATCATGGCACGGGCAATATACTAGTGAATGAACATAGCCTAGTGGTACTAAACATTGGACTTAACTAGACTCAAGTAGAGGTTCAGCATTGTATAATCCTAGTGAAGGCATGCAATTTAGGCATCTTGTCATTTCGAAGTCACATTTCTACGGCCAAAGAAGCTTAAGTTTTGATTCTGCTTTATGACTTGTTCCAACCGGCTAAGCGATATGTTGGAAATTGGACTTGGGATGGCCACTCAAGTCCATGTCCAAGATGAATAGAAATTGTGATATAAGGGGAAAGTTTAGTCCCACATTGTGTAAAAGCTAGAGGAGTCTCTAGTTTATAAGCTATTGAGAGATAGTAGCTTATGAGTAAAAGGCTAAAGGTGCACCCTAACCTTAGTGCTTCGCACCGAAGCACCGCACCCGCACCACGCGTGGCGTGGGCTTGTGGGCGCAACTTGGCGCTTCTTTAGGCGCGCACTTTGCACTTGGAGCCTTTGATTTTACACTATGGGAATCAATTTGGACGGTCAGGATTTAATCTAAGATGATCAGTTAAGATCTAATGGTTTAGATCGTATCTAGGAGTTATGATCTAACGGTGTTGATTAAGTCCTTATCCTAGAGGTGTGATCCAACGGAAAGGATCTATCCATTTGAATTGGTGACTGTTTGGAAGAGTCGTATGGTTTGAAATTGTGTCTGTTGGGAACAAACTTAAATTTTGAATTAGTAACGGTTGGCAACTGTTGCAACCGTTAACTGGTGTCTCTTCAGCCCTTATATAAACTCATGTTCTGATTGAGTTTTGACACAGGAAAATTATTACATCTTCTTTGAGATTTTGAGAGTCTGTAAAAAAGAGTTGTGCTACATCAATCCGCGTTCGTTTTGGCAATCATCGAAGTGCTGCGAAGATTTCCAAAGGTATTGTTGAATGCTGGAGACGTATGCCATAGAACTGCAAACAGCATATAGTGCAGGGCATTAAACGTCTTAAGTATAGAGATCACTCGCCTCAATACATTTCTGTTTTTTGTTTTTGTTATTCTCGTTCTTCTTCTTCTCTAATTTCTGCAAAGTTGATCTTTACATAGTTTGTAAAGATTGTGTTTTACTTATTCTGATTTGGAATCAGAAAGTTTGTGAAACTGTGAATACGATTTGAGTCGTATTTGTGAATCGGTAACAAGATTTCCAACACGATAAATTTACCCACCGGCAATGTGTGGAACTGGCGTATGCAGTCTGCTTTATGATTAAGAAACACACTAACTAAGCAAGAAATGTTGGTTTTCTTTTAGGGTCGTTCGGTTGCCAATATGTGCCCCGTAATTTCTCTGTACTGAGTATTTCAGTGTCATAGTCTCTTCCAGCAACAGACCGACTTTCTGATTCCCACATTTTGAATGAAACACCCACAAGCTAAAATTGAACTGAACTGAACTATTTCAATGTAGAAATAAGAAGAGAGTCAGAGAAGTGTAGTTAAAAAGCCATGTGAGATATGTTGGATTATCTTATACGTTTGTCGGGTTGTTAATTGACAAGCTCAACGGTTCATTTATATATATAATAACAGAGTTATTTTAATTGCTCACATTCACCGGAGCTTCTGGTTGATTCTGGCCCCACCATAAAACTTTCCAATTTATTTTAAATCATTTTTTAACCAACAATATATTTTACACGTCCATAAAAGGAAACAATATTTTTTTGAAATATCAACCAAAATTTGTGATTGCATCGCATGATTAGATCATCATATTTTTTCAACATATTTTTTTTATCCCATAATAAAACTAAAAATCGTAATTTCATCGCATGATTAGATCAATGGAAAAAAAATACATCCCATAATAAATCTTTAAATAACCAGAAAAAAATAAAATCCACAGTCCATGTGCAAAGTCCAATTACAATATGACAGTTAGAGGAACCCTTATTACAATTCCAAACAACTAATCAAACAAATGGAGAAAAAAAAAGTTACTATTCAATTTTGGTGTTAAAAAAATACCTTTAAGTTGTGGATGATTATGATTCTTCCAGTAATTAAGTAGTATTGATCCTGTCAAATAAAGAAGAAATCGTTAAAAGCCTATCATCAAAATAAAAATCAAAACCAATAAATGTTCATCATAGGAAAAAACAAAGAAAAGTAAAACATGAAGACACAAAACAAAGAGAATTCTAAATATTTTTACTATTTAGCAAAAAAAATCTAAAAAAGAAAAAAACCGAATATTTTTAATTAATGAGAGTTAATGAATTCAATTTTTTTAATAAATAACGAAAATATAGAAGAAAAAAGAAGTAAATCTAATTAGTAATTAAAATATTACCAAAAATGGTTTTTTATGGATACAAAATATTATAAAATAAATCTGGATATTTTTAACCAAATAAAAATCGAGATATATAGAAAAACTAAATTTTTAACCCAAAAAAAATTAATAATATTAATTTGAAAGAATATATTTTTTTTAAGAATAAAAAGTTATTAAAAAAAAATATATTAATAATATAATAAGAGTACTTTTTAAGGCTCTCACATTCATCCTCCCATCAAGCTCGAATATTAAAGCTCGCGACGTGTACCTGAACAGTTTCCAGAACCTGTATTGGAACCAGGAGCTAATGGATCTGCTGATGTTAAAGGTGAGTTTTTATTTTGTTTGATCTGGGTCTGCTTGAGTTGGATGTTCAGGCTAAAGTTTCATCATTAAATAATCTTATTTGGTAATTAAATTGTTGAGGAAATTAGGGGTTGGAAACTACAAAACACAAAGAAGTCTGTAGGTAAACCCTAGCCCCTTTTCTTCATTTTTTTTTCCAGATATCTTTCACCTGAATAAGATATCAATTTTGACTCCCCTACCATCTTATCCCCACCTGTTAACCCAATTCTGCGTCTTATCTGAGTCTCGTGCAAACCCTCATCTGATTCTTTCTTCGAATTCAAGTGCTAACTAATTGAGGATTATCGGTGGGTTAATGAAGAACCTCTGAGGATTTGGGTTGAAGCTATTTTACGGTGATAGAAATAGAGATAACGAAAACAGATTGTCGTTTGATTCTTCTTTGCTATCATAAGGTCACTGAAGCAAACTATGAAGAATCCCCTGATGATTGTCTTCCAAAATAGAGGTAATTTTAAAAAAAAAAAAAACAACTTTCCTAATATTCTGTAGAACTTTTTATCTCTAACTTTGTTTTGGCGATATAATTTGATAAATTCTTTATTAGGATCCTGAATTTTCTTTGTTGGTAGAGGAGAAGATATATTTGAACAGCCTAATCCATTCTCAACCAGGTATGAGATTGGTTTATCTCTATCTCTTTGCTTTCGAAGTAACCTTAGGCACTTTAATAATTTCATGGAATCTGATATTGCTTTAGTCTTTCTATGAATTTCTTCCACAGGTATACTTTTCAATCGTACAATTTTCTCGGTGTCGATGATGTTGCTGGATAATAATTTTGAAAGCTTCAGACTTTATTAAGGTTTAATTTTACTGCAATTGGATTAATTAGGGTTTATATCATCAACACTAATAGCTTCAGATTAATTCTAACCTTTATAACTTCTGATTTTGAATATTGGATTAATAAGAGTTTATATCGTCAAAACTAATCCCCCGTCAAAACCCAAGTCATAAAGCAACTTTTTTCTGCGCCTTCATGCCTCTCTGTAGAACCCAATGGCAAATAATCTACCTCTTACTGTGAATGGTTGATACCCGTAAAGGTTTAAAGAGGTTGGATAAATTATAGACGAATCTTTGTTTTATTCAAACAGGTAATGCCCAATTGAATTGGTAATTTATCATATTTTAGAATAACATATCTGATCGTAATTGGGTGATTTTATGTAAATGTACATTTTTCTGCAGGTCTTGAGAGTTGCTTAGAAATGGAGTCTGTTTCTTCATTCGTGGTTAGGTTTCTTTGTTATTGAGTTTAATTGACTTGATAAATGTTTGATGTTGCATCTTAGGCTGGGTTGTTAGTATGAGTTCGTGGTGCAGGGGCACCTTATTAGTTTGCACTTGCATATCGGTTACCCTTACATGTTCCATCGGTGAAGGATTTGAAATACTAATGGCCGGAGAGGGCAAAATAAGGGATAAAGTCGCACATGGGGTTTGCAGGACAGGTGTAATTTTGGATGTTTGGAGTAGAATATGCAACAACATCAGTTTCTATCCTTAGCTGAGAGTGTGAAGGAACTGATGTAATTGCATATTCTACTTTAAATATATTCATATTCTACTTTAAATATATTAAATGCATCAGGTGTGTTTGCGGCTAATTGCGCAGTGTGATAGGAGAAAGAGAACATCTTGCAGCGAAGGCATTGAAATCTGAACCAACTGTCAATGGTATCTATCCTCTCTTTTTCAGTGTCCCTGATATATGTGCAACTATCGTCTTTTGTTTTTTGCTGATCCTACCAGACACAATTGGTGTCTGTAAGTTATGGAACGATGAGCATAACAGATCTAAATTATCTATGCTCCATGTTTCCATATGGTCTTGAAAAAGAAATTGGCGTAGTCTCATAGGTACGCCTTTGAAACAATGGTGAATTTCAACTTTTCTTATGTTTTGTGTTCCGAACATCCATGTTAACCGGTGCCTGATTCCCTTTCTATCATTCTCTTCCTCCATTGCAGAAATTTTGTGCTGATCGTGGAGGCCTGTTTAGAACATGTGCCTTTTTGAATTATTTGCATTGATATGCACTCTATGGTGCCGATGTATACATCGGTTTGAAGGTAAGGATAGGCATCCTTCCTTTTGTTGATTGGAATTCCAGTATCAGAACTTGCATTTTCTATTTTTGACTTTCAATTTGCTTATTCCTGCGCGGGTAGGTACCTGCTTGGCCCCATATTCGATGTTTTTGGTACGTAGACTTCTGTTTCCTACCTGTTTTGGCGTGTCTGAGTATGTATAAGAACCGTTTCCACCTTGCGATATACTGGGTTTTTATAGAAGAGGAAAAGAAGGTTCCTAAAGTTACTAGCCAATTTCGTCAACCGAGAACCACGAGAGGTGCTTCTGGAATAAATTGAGAGTATAGTGGATTGATCAAATCTGGATTTTTCTTGGCCAGGAGAAGAAGTTACGTATAAGTCGCAATAAATTGAGATTTGTGGAAACTGTTTTTTGGAGAAAATGAGTGGGGTTAAATGTTAGTTGCCAAACAAAGAGTATAGGTATGGTTCAATCTTTGCCTGGCTCCTGTGTTGTTAGTATACTGATATCTTTCATTTTAGGTGTGTTTTTCTTTTATGTGTCTTTAGAAGATGGGGACGGCATATGATGTCAAATTTACTGAAAGTTTAGGGATAATAATCAAAACCAATTCTCTATCAATAAACCCCAACAGTTTTCTTTTTATTCTATTTTATACATATTCAATAGTTTTGAATCAGGATTTCTCATTCGAGGAGTCAATTGAGAAATTTAAGAATGGTGGAATCGAGAACGAAGACGATTATCCCATAACAAGATTGTCGTATACTATACTGGGATTATAGATATATGTGGGTATCAAACCCATAGTGTTGGTTACCTCTTACTTATTCATTATCTCGATTATATTTTCTTGGCCTTCAGTTCTTCTATGTTGATTATTTGATTTGGCTCCAATGATTTTTCTTACGGTTACACAGGCAAATTAGGCCGGCGGGCAGTACGCGTTTCTGCGTGGGAGCTTCTTGGAGAGATAAAATTGACTAGAAAACCAATTTCAAACAGATTTTAGAATATGTTAAAGAGATTAGGTATGCATGTTTTGTAGTAGGAGTGTTTTTCGAATAAATTTGAAATGCTTTACAGTGCAGTATGGAAGTATGCTGCACGCTAGACATGATAGAGGAGCAGCAAGCGTTTTAACTCAAGGAGGTGGGGCTGACAGCTTACAATCGTAATTTTGATACTTCAAGAGAATGTTACTCTAACATCGAACTGGCTAAGGTACCTAATCTCGCAGCAGGAAAGCAGCACAGACACTTCTTTAAGGTCTTAGATTTTACTTCACTATGAACTTTCATGAAGAATTTGGATTCCCGGATCACTCCAGATGATAACTCCTCTTTTCTGCTGCAATTTCTCTTCTCTTCACCTCCTCCCTTGCTTTGAATTTTGGTGTCTTTTGATTTTGCAGGTGCTATTCCAGTTGAATCATTCAACCTTAATAATCAAATTTCTCTATGTTTTGATTTTCATACCAAGATTGATTTATTTTGGTTTTATTGTTCTGTTTTAGATTTGGTCTTTGTTATACCTATCTAATATGTGTCTGTGTTTTTATTTTGCAGGTGAGAACAGATCAAATCGAGCTAACCCAAATATCCCTTTTCCACTTCTACTGATAATTGAATCAAGCCAGTTTTTTTTCTTTTTTTGTGTGTTTGTTGATGATTAGTTCGCATTATGGATGTCGATAATGAGTTTTCCTTAGCCAAGTTACAAGAAAGAATCGATCGAGTTGGAGTTCAGATGCCGGAGTTGAAGTTCAACGTACAAAGCAGACCAACTACGTGACTGCATCGGTCCAATTTCAGATCCAACAACCTGAACATGATCGGGCTTTGTCTACAAATACACATGTCAAGCCAGCTTAGACACCCAGAAGATATATGGGCAAGCGATTTTCAACACCAAAGACAATTCACGATTTCTGTATCAATCAAGATTAAACATGGTCAGTGCTCATGTTTCAATAAAGTGGCGGAAATTCGAATTCAAATCTAATTGGGAGTTTTCAGGTTTCGAGAATCTTCAAGGATGTGTTTTCAATTTTATATAAATCTGGGATTATGCTTTGTATTTCAAAACACTTAATGGTAATATTGTGGTTTTATTGTGATTTATTTTAATTTACAATCTAATTGTCTAAGCTAGGCAAATGACTCACTTGAGTGCGGGGTTTAGACTAAGCCCATACAAAGCAGACCAACTATGTGACATTGTGACTGCATCAGTGCAATTCCGGATCCAATTTCAATAAACATAGGTGATCTTAAAAAGAGGAAGCCTTTGCATAACAACTAAATGTGAAAGGCGTCAGAATCTCTACCATCCATACTTTTATCTTTTCACTTAGTTGATGTTATTTTCAATTTTTTCTTAGCGTACCAGGACTTTGGAAACAGTTATCTATAAATTTAATATCGATAAACTCCTTTAGCTAAGAACAAAACTCCTTTAGGTAAGAACATCGATACATTCAAAAATATATTTACCGGAGAGCTTCTATATTGGCGAAGAAGGCCAGCTTTTACATTAGAGATTCTACTAATATATCAGATTATGCTCTACTTATTTTGTTTAATTTCAAAAAAGATGGGGGGGGAATCGAGATACATGAAGGTTGCCTCCATTCCTCTGCTCCAAAAAGTGTATTAGAAGAAATGTCAAGTAAATGTAAATGTAATCTTGAGTGTGGAACTGTGACCTTTATCCATAAGACCAGGACGATATTGGTTATTCGTAAGTTGAATTCAAAACTGAAAGATGATATACCTGGGATGTATTGCAATGTAAGCAATTTCGTATCTGTTATCTTTTTTTTGCTGTATGGTTTCTTTAAATTGTTGATGCACATAAGAGAGGTAGCATCAGTAAGTTTCGTAAATTTTGATTCATTGGTAATTGATTAGGACAAAAAACATAGAAAGTAACCAGAAGAAAAGAGGTTCGGGTAACCCACACCAGCAACCGGATACAATCCAAGCTACCTGGGCAATGTAAGCCCAGTGTAATAACATTGTCAATTGTAGTTAACGTTTTTGCTGGGAAAAAAAAGTAGGAAGGAGACCTGTAAAGCCCGTACAAGAAAAATGAGTATTGGCTAGAGATTTGTAATTTTGATTGTTTCTTTTACTCTGTATACCTCTATGAAATTTCAAAGTTCTGTAGTTTTTCCATTGCAGAGAGTAATGTTGTTTCTCACCTCATATAGACAAGTTATTTCCATTGCATGGAGTAAAAAACGAAGTAAGAAGGAGGCCTATAAAGCCCGTACAAAAACTAGGAGTATTGGCTAGAGCCCGTGCGTTCATTATTTTAATTAAGATAAGAATCATAAGATCCAATAACATAGAAAAAAAACAAAAAAAAAAAAAGCAAAGATAAAAAATATATCCAAAAAATATGTTTTTCTAAAAAATAACATTTTTAGGATTTTATCAAAAACTATAAAGGGAACAAACACATGACGGAATTGTCTCATCCTCTATGTGTTTTTTTGCTCTTTATTTTTTTGGTTTCTGACAGGTACATGTTACATGCGTAATGATGGAGCATCAAAATCAATCAGAGCTTTAATCACCTATTTAGGGGAATAGAGGTATGTTTGGTTGGCCTAACAAACGTTTCATGCTATGATCCTGGATTACATGCCAAAAACATTGTGAATTGATTTAAGGATGTTGATGTGCTCTAAAATCTTTTACCTATCAGATTAATTATCATAGTCACACAGTTAAGGTATTACTCTAATTTTTTGCATCCCTCTCTTTCGTTGCACCATTTAGCTTCTTCTCAGAGCGTCTATATTTTTATGCGGATCTCTAACAGATTGTTCCACTTTGCTACACCAGCACCAGAATTCGTCAACCACTTTATCTCACAGGCTCCACAAAAGGTAACTATCTCACTCACTCAATGGGTTTCTAAGTTACTCCAAAGGACCAAAACGGTGTGGTACAAAGATGAGGTCCGGATTTACTAATGGGATATTCATAGCGGGAGGTCCGGAATTCTAAATGAAAGCCTATGTGTATATTTGTATATTCATCGTTTTTTTCTTAATAATCTTTGTATACGCATATGAGCAAGAACCAAGTTTAGGGATTATTGCTTGACCTGGCTCGGGTAGCCGAATCATTTGTTTTAATGCTCCTAATATTCTTCTTTGAGTTGTATTTGTTTTTTGCAGTTCCTAATGATAATATGAGCACTACATGTGAGGATAAGATCATCTCTTCTTTTAAGTTCAAAGTTCATAGGGTATTTTCATTGATTTTAGCCCAAATACAACTCACATGCCTAACTAATGGCTGCACCTGTTTTCTCAAGATATTTGGTTGAGCTACTAATAAAAAATCATTCAGATTAAAATTTTATGTTCAACATGATCTTTTGATATCTATGTTCATTAAGTAATGACATAGCAATCAATCAAGCTATTAATTCACCCACAAATGCAGATTGTATGTCCAGGTTAACAGGTTTGCTTTGTTAGCAAAGAAAAAAAAGTTGCATCATTTGGTTTTATGATTCTACGTCGAGGTTAACGACCAAACTAATTTTTTATCACATGCCATGATATGGTCAGCTACAGAGCAAGAACTAAAAAATAAATATGAAATATTTCTTGCGTGGCAAATTTGCAAAAGCGCATGCAGTGTAGTGCAACGGCATCCGCAAAAAAATTTGTCATTTTTGTGGTACACAGTACTAGAATGCAGCTTGCCAAAGATGCAAGGGGTTAACTTATAGTATAGATGGATATGTCTTCTTAGTAACAACAATTTTTCTTGAATCGTAAGCCTCTCATACCTCACCCACTTCAATATATCCTCAGCGTATGTGGGAGGCCTTGACGGGACTCGACCACCGGGAGAGATATATAGGGTCACAATGAGTTTTACTGGCTTGCTCACAGTATGCAAGGCTTTCATTTTAACTTTTTCATTTGTTTTTTATTTTATTTTATTTTTTTATTTCTTTTCTTTCTTTTCCCTTTCTATGGGTCTGAAGTAGTATAAAAGTAAAAATGAAACTAAATCAACTATTAGGCAAGTTTTTTTTAGTTTGGTTGCTGGCATCCAGGTGTAACCAGGAGTCAAATGGTTGATGTTAAGCCATTTTGCATTCTAAAAATGTTGTCATAATTCACACTGGCAACTACATTTGATTTATATTTGTCATTAGTTTTCCGAAAATAACCTGGGAAATGTTTTTCTGGATGAGTAAGCTCACGGGTTAACTTCACCTTCAATATTTGTCTGTCAATAATTTTCTGAAAATAACCGGGGAAATGTTCTCTCTGGATGAGTAAGTTCACAAGTTCATTCCATTTGGCAAGCAGTTTTGATAATGATTTTTAGGGATCCCACTTTTCAAATGGTTAGATGAGAATTTACAAAATTAATTTTAAACACCCTTATAAGGCATACAAGTATACTATGAAAATAACTGATTAGATGAAAAACTTTAAAATCAATTTCACACTAGAAAAGACACATGCATTGCTCATAGGTACCAAAATCGAATTAAAAAAAATATACAAGTAATGAGACTTGCATAGTATAGAATGCGAAAGAAAACAACCTACTATGCCTAGAGTAATAAGACCTAACTATTTGCGGAAGCTAAGGGGAACCAATGTTTAAATGCCACCTTAAATTTGCATGTCCCGAGAAATCTAAGATTGCGCTTCCCCGTTGAAACATGCATAGCTGTGGTCATTGAAGAGGGTGAAAATATACCAAAGAACAAATTTAATTTTAAGACAGTAGAAGATATTGGTGTACAAACAATTTCTTATATTTTCCATTATAACTTCGTGGTTTAACCTAAATCACTCTAAGATTGACAGTTTCAAATGCGAAAACTTTCAGGTACGTGCAAAGGTTTTTGTTTTGTTTTTTTTTTTAAAATACTGTCAAATGTTATTTTTTTTTTTTTGATTTGTAATCGTTTTAAATATCCCAAAGAATACCATCAAAGTACCACAGAAAAAGGATGCTCGATATCCCTTCTACCTTAATAAGATACCAATAAAGTTGGACGATATAGTGGAAATTGAGGAATTGGAAAAAAGAAAAAACATGTCGCCCCAACTAGATTTCATTGAGAACTGTATAGATGCATTTAGATGCAAAAATATATAAGAAACTGCTGTTTTGGGAATCTCAATTGATGGAAAAAGTCTAGAACGATATAAGTTTTGAACAATTTATGGAGTTCCAAGAGATAAAAAAAAATGTTTTTGAGATGTGACACTTAATACACTTGACTCTTTGTTAGTAGTACTTTAGCTTTTTGTGACTTTATATTGGTTGATTAGGGTGTTTTAATTGTCTTAGATCTATGAGATGTTTTGTTACTTTTTAAGGCTTTTTAATCGATATTGGTTTATCACACTTTTAAATAAATTAAGACAACCAAACCCGTGCGTAGCACGGGTGACCACCTAGTAAATACAGTTCGTCACTAGGTATATAATAATGTCACTGTTGCATATTTGTTTCTTTTTCCTTTGTTGTAAATTTTTTTTTTTATCCGATCCTTTGTTGTAAATTTTGGGTTCATGATTCGATGCAATTTCCATTTTTTCCATTCTATGAAAGATCTCCATCCCTTTCTTCGATTAAAATCCTCTGTCCCTAAAAATACTGTCTCCCCCTGTCTCCACCCCCCCTGTTTGCTACGTTGGGATTTTATTTCCTCCCACCCCCACCCAAAACCAAGCTATTTGGTTTCACCCCCTCCCCATGTGAGTGGCACAGGGAGAGACAGGGAAAAAGAGACAGACGATTTTAACTCCCCTTTCTTCATGCGATAGGTTTTGTATCTTTTCTGACACGGCTTCTTGGTGTCTGTTGTTGTGCAGGTTTGAAAAGGGTTCGTTCGTCGTCCTTTGATATTGGATTTGTTGAATCAAGTGAGGATCCAAATGGATAAAACAATTCCCAAAAGGGTTCATTAATTAAATACCCCTAGAATTTAACACCTTCAATATTATCCTTTCCACAATTTATAATTATCCTTCACCTGCGAGAATGTTAAATCCCGGAATATTAGATTACTAAACTGCCCTTCTATTAAAAAAAATTTACACAGAAAAAAGAAAACATTTCTATTCAGTTCTTCTTCTCTCTTCACTTTCTTCTCCTCTCTTTGTAGCTTACGAAAACCAGATCGGAAAAACCAGATCTACAAAAATTCTAGGAGAAATTAAGAAAATGATACTGTAAAAGAGGTTCAGAAAGTGAGAAATCAATTCCTACAAATAACAAAGAACAAAGGAGAAAAAGTAAAACCAGGATTCCAATCGGCTATGAAGATTTGTGATATCGATAATCAAAAATTAAAAGG
>JAJJMA010092459.1:0-14957 GCA_023529015.1 Papaver nudicaule
CATCTTTGAGACAGAATTAACACAACCTAAACTTGATGTCTACCACTTTATCTTCTGTTTTTCTCAAATAAAACACACAACCAAAGCTTCATAATTCTAAGTTACGATAACAAAAAATACAGATGTAGCATGAATCCTAAAATAAACAAAAAAGACTAGATCATGATCATCATTCGCCAATCAGCAACATAATCACCAGTTTCCACTAATAGTAGTACACTAGATGGATAACAAGCTCAACCCCACATTGTTACCACAAACAAGAAATTCGCAATGCGGAGTTGTTAAACTGAAATGAAATCTACCCATCATTCAAAATTCAAACAAACTACCTACCAATAAGCTTTCTATCGAAACCTTCTATGCTTTCAAGTTAGCGCAGTAAGCAGTGGGATTAAACCTCACTTTCTCATATTTTGATGAATCTCAAGAACTACAATATTACTGTAACTTCAGGGTACTCCCTGGTTCATTTATTAAAAAAGAAAAGAAATTGAACACACAAAGAGAGAAGATCAGTGTGACAATTTCAATGTTGAAGCAAATCTGACCTAGGCAGTACACACTTAAAAGTCTAACCAGCACAAAATTAAACTTAAGGATTCTACAGTTTACCAAGTTCAGACCATAAATCCTAAATTACCTTGTAATTGTAAATCACTCAACACACACAGAGAGAACATCCATGAAAGGGTACAACTAAGATTTTCCAAATAGATTTCAGTATCAACTTGATTCAACTTTCCAAGTAAACATAATCAGAATAAAGAAATTTCACTCACCAGTGTGAAAATCGAAGCTCTGATGAGAGAAATTGGTTTAATTGTCAGATCTAAGCCTTTTTCCACTAGCCAAAAGCAAAACAATACAATATCAGTGTCTACAACACAATAATCATCAAGAAAAACAATATCTCAACAGAGAAATTGAAGAATCAAACTAGGTTTTGGAAATGAAAGGAAGAGAGAGAGAGAGACAAACCTAGTTTCAAATCCAGCAGCAACAACAAATAAGAACAGCTTTGTAAATCAGATCTGAGAAGAGAGAAAAGAGATTGAGAGAGAGGCGAGTGGTAGTAGCAAAGAGAGATTGAGAGGTGAGTGGTGGTAGCAAAGATATTGAGAGAGAGATGGAGGAGTGGTGTTGCAGAGAAGATGGAGGCGCAAAATGAGAAGATAGGGTTAGATGAAAACCTATCAGCAGAACTGAGAGAGGAAAGCGATAGTGATAAGAGTAATAGGGTCACCCGGGCATAGTTTGGCTATCCCTTAGTAACGGTTGCGGGTAAATCCGCGGTTTTCATGGGCCAACCGCAACCGCCCCGCTAAATGATGCAGTTTGGAAAATTGAACCGTCACCGGCCCTTTGGATGAACGGTTTGGTTCCAAACCGCAGATTTGCGGGCGGTTCCGGTCCAAATCCGCGGTTCCGGTGGTTTTGCTCACCCCTAGATGACACTCCACAAGAGATTTGGGACAAGCAATATCGGCCATAGTTGAAAGCGGTCATCCTAGTGCAACTCCACAAAGAGAATAAAAAGGATTCAGTGGTAAAAATTAAACAACCACTCAAAATGGAGTAATTTTCGTACGAACAAAAAATATTGAAATCTTGGATATGTGTACGAGTGTAAGAGCAAGCACTATGGTGCCATAAGGCATCTCTAGATTATGAAGATATAGGGATGGCAGAAATGACACAAATTGGCAACCACGGTGGTATTAGCCATTATTAGATGGAAACTCGGTTTCCGCCACATTCAAATTATAAGGATTTATTACAATTTTACGTAAACTCAGTTTCCGCCGTGCGGAAACCGAGTTTCCTCCTCGCATCTGTATCTCTATTGCCTGCTACGGATTGGTAGCACCAACTAGATCCATCTCTATCTCTATAATATAGAGAATTTTTACACCATAGTAGTTGCTCTTCTCCATTTCTCCAAGACATCTCTATAATTTCTCTATTTATGTGAACCATAGTGCTTGCTCTAACCGAAAGATAGAATTGAGGTGGAGTGTAGTTTACCGTATCTACTACATCTGAAAATTTTCTGTTGGTCGGCACTTGTTACTTGTTATTGCAATTGCATCATGCATGTTTACTACGAAATGTGATACAGTCAAATGGGGATGAGTCGGATGACACTTCTATAAAATGCCAAAATGCTATGGAGACCCGGGATTAGTGACACCATGTTTTGAGTCAAAAATCTATTGGTGCATTACTAATATGGGACCTCCTACATATCAAGTGTGGTGGGGTTGGAGCAAATAGTTTAATATGTTTCTCGGAGCCTACTCCGTCAGAGAGCGAGGAGCAATAAAGTCGGAGGGGAACTCGACAAAACTCGGTCGAATACTCGGAATGCTGATGAATATATATATTGATTGTTATGTGACCTATACTTGATTAAATTAAAATTATAACATCCCAATAATTAAAAGCAACAACAATATCATTAAAACTAGATAAGTTCAACATACAAGTTCATTAGTTTAAGATACAAGTTCATTTCAAGTCCAAACAAAATAAAAACAGTAGAATTTAACATGAAATTGTCTTAAATCTTGAAGGGACGACTATTCGTCTATTACAACTTTAAATCACTCAAGATCAAACTCAAATCCGTCATAATCATGGATTGAAAGCGGCCCTCTTCAATGGAGCTGCATCTGAGAAGAAGTGAGAAAGAAGAGAAACAAAAAAAAAACTGAAAAATAGGGGGTGAAATTGAGTTTTTTGCAACCCGAAGTAATATTCCATAATGCCCCTACTAACTCGTTAATTCGTTTTGAGTCAAACTCGGTTAAAATCGGCCGACTCGGACGAGGAAATCGGAAAAAAGTCGGATTCGCTGAGTAACAACTAATCCCCTCGGCCAAGTAGCGAGTACTCACGAGTAACTTGGCCGAGTAAGCAGAGTATAACTACTTTGGGTTGGAGTGGGAGTTGACCAATACACATAGGGGTGTCAAAACTTGGTTTCACCAAGCGCGGTTTCCCTAACAGCTTCGTATAAAATGTGTCTGCTATTGATTCAGGTTACTGCTTGAGATTCATAATCTACTATTTCGCATAAATATTTCGAAATTGTATTTTTCAATCTCAAAACCAAAATGGAAATAGCTAGATTCTTATTTTATTTTTCTTTTGATGGAAAAGTTAATGTATTAAAAGAAAAATCGTTCACAAACATCTCTGTACCATACAAAAGTTTTCCAATATATGGGAACATTCTTAGAGAAATCGATTCAGAAGCCATATCATCATTGCGGAGATTTAGAAAAAAGTAATTCTTCACAACTCACCAAAAACTCGCCTACTTCGTTTCTTCCAGAAAAATAAAACTATCGCGTTGGCAAATAATCTTCAAATTATAAGTCTTTTGATTGTCATCCTGATTTACAAAAACGTTTGATTCATATATAATAACTGAGATTTTGGTTTTAAGAGAAATGTTGTATTATTTTTATCGATTATCGATTACTACAACATAGAGAGATAAGTCATATTTATTCTGTCTAAGTTAGAATTTGATCTTATGCATGGATTCTAATAATAATTGTTGGAATCAGCATATAAACCTCTGATTTATATAATCTAAATGGAATATTCTACTCTAATAAGAAAAAGAATGAAAGGAGTTTTTCAGATGCAAAAACCGAACTCACTTTAAAACTCTTGAAAAAGTGTGTATCTCTGTATTTTAAATAATTGGAAGAGAAAGACTAAAAAAACGACCTAGTTATTTCTCCTCCGAATGACTTTGTGCCAAATCTTCTTGACAATCTTGATATACTTAGATATTCAACTGAACCAATGCTAAACATTAAACCCAACTACAACTAAGGGTTATTTATAGTTTGGTCTGTGTCATAGTCATATCAGAGTCATGGTTAATCGAGGTCATAGAAATCTGTTTAAGTTAGTAAAATACGAAGTTAATGAGAACCCCAGAGTCAGAGTCATGGGTTAGTCGGGGTACAGGGTCTATGATATAATCTCCACTTTCAAAATCAGGGAGATTCTTAACTACTCTTTTTCTTAGATACACATCGTGCTTCCTTATAATATATATATATGTAACTTGAGCAAGTGTGGATATCATATTTCATATGTATTCTATAAACCCAAGAATTTTATGTAATGGAACCAAGCCCCAACCCATGTACATGAATACTCTAGAACATATTTAGCTTAACTATATTATTGTCATGAGAAGCACCAAATCAAGCAGGTTTGTCCCTTTGACCCTATAGATAAACCTCCAAGTTAAGGAGGTCGAGAAACTTTCTTATCCCCTAAATAGTTATCTCCTGCAAGATATATATAATTTTGATCCCAAGTTTTCTCACATTTATCTTCCTTACCATTGTGTTTGGCTTATTAAGCGCGAGTATTCATAATTGAACTATGTTTTTTAATATTTCTTCTTATTATAAATTGGCGCCGACCAAGGGGATTCGACCCCACCATTTGAAATAGTGACAAAGTTTGAGTTTTAGTAGGTTGATAGTCGATCGCTTTCTATAAATTTCTTATTGTTAACGACTTGTTTACATTCAGGAACTGTCTTTCCTTTGTTTTCATTTCTCGCTTTCGTTAATTCCTTTCATCTTTAGAAGTTTTTTTTTTCCATTTTTACCTAGTAGCTTACCTCGCTTTACATTTACGTTATTTATATTTAAGTAAGTACTGCAGTTTAAATTACAACAAGGGCAGTTGTTTTGTGAGTTCTCTATTTGAGAAATACATTACATGAAATATCATCCAAATATCGTAATAAGAGCCTTAATAGTTAACTTAGTTAAGTTTTCAGACAAAAAACACTCACTATCTTATTATTATTTATTTTATTTAAAAATAACCAAAACTGAAAAGTACTTATCTCGCAAGTGTACCCAACAACGATTCACTTAACTTTGAAAAGATGAGTATAGCACGTTAGTTTCAATTTTCAGACATAAGGTAAAGCACATAGATTTTCTTTCACCATATGTAACTTTCCAAGATAATTTGTGTGACTCGTGGATTTTTGCTAAATAACAACGACATTGCGGAGCCAATTAATATTGTTCGTCAATTATGTTAGTCCATAAATTCAAGGTGTATATGTCGTTCAATTTCGTCTAATGCAAACCATCATCCCCAGACATGATGGTTTGTTATGAAGGAAACATGTCCTGCTAGACGAAATTGAATGGGATGGATCACATGTTAGATTCACTATGATATGGAGGTTTGTCGCTCCTCGTTGTTCTCGTGGGTGGTGTTGACGTGAGATGCTATAAACAGAGTGGTCCAGCTAACTGAAATGTGTTGAATAGAATGAGAAACCTGGTATAATTTTTTAACGCACTTTGCGCTCCTTAAAATGTAATGTAACTACATGTATTACTCCCTTAATGAGATCAAGGTGGTTTGTCCCTTGATTCCTATAAACAAAACCCTTAACCTCCAAGTTGAGGAGGTCGGAGGAGCTCTATTAATCCCGATATAGACCTCTCTTGATTGATATAGTTTTGATCATAAGTTTTCTCTACTATATATTCGTTTGCGGGTAAAAACAATTAAGTGAATTTGAGGGGTGAAGTTGAGAGTGTTTTTGTATACGAGAGATTAAGATCGAACAATGACTGTCCTAAACCACAAACCGGGCCGAACATGAAGATGATGCTTCACTAATTTGTCATCCAAGCCAGACATTACTTCATAAGTCAAAGCAAAAACATCTTTATATTCTTTGAGAAGATTCACTAAGGATCCGCGTTCTTCTGGTGATAGAGATTAGCTAACATAAATAGACCTCGAGATTTCTTTTGTTCCTATATTGACCGTTTCAAGTGTATCGGTGGTATAATTGAACTCATCTTTTAATTGGGGCAGAGATTCTTGAACCTCTTGTTCTGAGGATCATGTATTTTGACAACACTTTTTAGTGCGGGGTGGTTTTTCGCCATCCTCCCCGGCTAATTGGTAATATTTCTGACGTACGTAAATGATTCTACCCTTATTATCCTATTGTGTGGTAAATTGCAATCCCTTTTAACATGTGAATGTCGCAGTATGTCATCAACTTCAGGGTTGCGATGAGAAACTGCGTCATAGGGAACCTTTTCTCCAAGTTATCTCCAACAGGTATGGGAGACTGTGGCTTTTCATTCCTAAGGATGCCCACGTGGGTAGTGGGGTACTATAGATCCTACTTAGTAGATCAAGAGTACCTTCTCTTGGCTCCAAGACCTCTGCGTCATGTACCGATGAATATGGATATGACGACACCTCAATACGAATAATGAAAAGACGAGGGTACCGAGTACACCCTCAATCTTTTATTTTACTCCACCTATAATTCAAACCTTAAACGGTTCCTGTAATCAAGAACTCAAGAAAAAGATCTCTTTCGTCACTGATTGATTCACACAAGGGAGTCAATACAAGATCCGAAAGGCTATGTCAACAACCAAACACGATACTTTAAGTATAAATGACAAGTCAAATATTATGCGGAAATAAAGTAAAGTACACACAATAGTTTTGTTAGCGAGGAAACTACAAACTCGTAGAAAAATCCCGGGACCTAGTCTCGTTTGAATACTCTTAAGAATTAAGCCGCCAACACACTTACTCTCAGACTTCGGACTAGTTGGTGCAGACAATATGACCCTAATACGACTATTAGTCACTAAGATTTCCCCTCAGTATTCCTACGCCTCCAACCACAGCAAGGTGGTCACTTACATTACTCCCCTACGCAAACAGACGTCCTTTAATGTCTTACGCAAGAGTTGCCTCACAGCCCGTTGCGAGGACTATCGCTACCCGACCTCCAATCGGACGATTACAACCTTATGGACAACAACCAAATGGCGGCAGGTCAAACCGCTAGATGTTATCCTTGGTAACTAACAGAGATTTCACCGAAGTTGTTTTACACCAAGAGCGAGGATATTTAAGTTTACTTGGTAATAAACCCCTCGAGATATCGATCAAGGTTTCATAACCAAAACTCCCGAAAGAGCAACCTTGTCGTCCCAGTTAGAATCAAGCAATCAGCTGGAGCAAGTACTATATGATATGACCGAGAAGAACAATGCACCTGCAAGAAATAAATCCAACAACAACAATCTTGATTCCACTCAATATCTATAGTTTAGGCACGCAAACCGAAAACGGCTTGCCGATAAATCTAGGTTAATATATAAAGAGTGTGTTCTAATCACAACGATCTTGAGTGGCCTTATAGCAAAAGAGAAGGACCATAGAATAAACAAGATCGCAAGGTTTGATATACGTGATAGAACAAAACACAAGGACAATACAAAGAAGACTAGTAAACATAAACTAGTTTCCCGTAAGAGGTACTTCTAGGCTTCTCGATCCCTAGAGAAAACTTTCTCGCAATTCTAGACCGGGAGCAAAAGCTCAAAGGTAACTGAAAAGAAAAGCGGTAAACACAAGCTATAGTTACGAAGAAAAGCTTGGTAGAGGGACAAAGCTTTTAGGAGAGATAGCACTCCTATTTATATTGACTAAGGCTTAGCTTTGAAATGAGGCTGACTTAATTTCGGAAATTCATGAAAGCACATTTCCATATATGTTCCGAAATACCTCACTTAGACTCATAACATTTAATGAGATCTAATACTCTAGCATTTTACATTAAAGAAAAATATATTTCATAAATGAAAAATATATTTCAATAGATGTTTGTCCAAGAGCAATCAAAGCAAATAATACTCATAAGGTATATTTGGATATTTCATTTAATTCGAAATATGGTACTTACCAAATATGCTCCCTGGGAAAGAGCTCAATTCGAAAACTTGTCCTTTTGTTTCGAAAATCTCCTTAAGGTATTATTACGTCCAAATGTCGTCATCAATTTTGAAATGTCGACATCACTTTCTAGGATTTGTTGGACGGGCCAGAACGATCCTAGGTGGAAGTAGGATCTGGTCCAACGTGGCTCAACGTTCTGCATAAACGTGGCAGACGAGGACAAGCCTTGTGTGTTAAGCTTAAGTGAACACATAGGTTCAATGGACATTCTGAATCACACAAAAGGATATACCAATAAAGTACGGTGCATGATTCAACGAGTAATAACAAAATGTTGAATCTCCTGAATTCTCGATTCCAATATAGATGATCACGTTAATGATATCCAAGAATTAAAATCAAAACATCAAATTATAAATCAAATGAATATTTGATCGAGTAGTATATCCATACGAAGATCTAATCACGTACAGTATTGATCAGAAATCATGTGTCTACTAACTAGAGCGACGAACCATATTTCTGACTATGACTCAAACCAACTTAGTTGTACATTGAAGATGAACGAATTCAAAGTTCAAACTGAGAAATCAAACTCATTAATTCGTTGAAGCAAAAATCAAAATGATAGAGTTTGAACTTCGAAAATACGCATTCTGAGATAACAATTTTTAGGTTTCGAAATCTACATATTATTTGGCAGGAACCAAATTAAGGTTTCGGATCCTAAAGTTCATATATGATTAGAACCGAATTAAGGTTCCCAAATCAAGTTTCCACATAGCGAAACCAAAGATAGGTTTCGAACTCTAGATTATGTTTAACAAAACCTTGGTTAAGGTTTCGAAACAAGAAACACATATTATTCTCGTCACAAATGTTTGGTGTCGAACTTGAGAGTCCATGTGCTTAAGAGACGTTTCATCATCACACTTTTTTGTTCTTGACGCACAGGTTATATTTCCCGGTTCACATAAACCTTTCGGAAACCCCAGGGTCTTTTCGACCTTTTAGAACTCACATGGTCAAGACTCATTGGTCTCGATTCTCAAGTCATTATTAGCCAGCAAACATCGTTTCGAACTCATGTTCTCTCATTGGTCCCATTTTATTTAGACCAAATAGCTCATGGATGCGAAAACTAGATTATGGTTTTGAAATCAAAGTTTAGTTTTACCAAAACCTACATTGAGGTTTCGATCTCTGAAAATCCATAAGATGAGATAATCAAGAATATGGTTTCGAAATCTAAAAGTATGATATGGCGTAAGAGATGTTCATATATCAAGAATCAAATGAATGATTCAGAACTTCAGTAATCGGAGCCAAACCGTGACCTAGTATTCGAACTCAGAACAGTAGTATATCGAGTATACACAACTTAAGTGTGAGTCACGATCTCTTTTACATTTAGCTCATACAAGTACGTGCTAATCAATCTGACAGAGTCCGACTAGGTAAGTAGAGACACAATACTGTGATGAATTAAATCTCGTAATACCACCGAGACAACATCACAACTGTTATATCCAACTCGAAGGTTTTAGGAAAAACCTTATATTACTTAGAGACAGAGAAGAAAATAAATATCTAAGCTATATGGAACGTCATAACTTCAACAATAATATCGCATGTGATAAAGTGGAGTTATATCTTAAGACACACTAATCACAAGTGATCAAGTTATAACGTAAAGCTTCAACAATGAGTTATGTTTTTGTCTTTTGTTGCACAAGTGTAAAAGATAATGGAATCGCGTTATTTAGATTCACTAACCTCTTGAATAATGAAGCCGGATGTCTTCGTTTGATCTTCAGTCTTCTTTAACTCTTCAAATAGTGATTCTAAATCCTACCAAAATCTTTCACAACCTAAAGCTAACTCAATGATGACCTTACCTAATGTGTGTTGTTTAGCGGTTGAGTTTTGATCACTAAAATTGACAACTAAGCTTGACATACCAACACTTAGTGAGGTTGACCGAGCCATGCTCTAACAATCTCCCCCTTTGTCAATTTTAGTGACAAAAACTCTTTACATAGATGAACGAGAAAATGAAAACCTAAGTTCTACGCTTCGAATTCTTCTACTTAGCTTGACAGCACACCAATGGTACCTGCAAAATATGTTAGTATGCGAACAAGATATGTATTATTGAAAAATCAAATGATAACCAATACACTTACTCCCCCTGAATGTAAGTTCGGATGTCTATCAAGTCCGACGTATTGTTATCAACTGCAGCATAACGCGAAAGTCTACAGTGCTAGTAACCATTAGTAACAACTAGTGTTACTCCCCCTTAGTTAATGCTTTCATTCATTTTTCAATATACGTGCATGCATTTTTCTCCCCATATGACACTGCTTACTGTCAAAGACCAAGCACTGAACGAGTCAAGCTATCAATATTTCTCCCCCTTTTTGTCAAAAAGAATTGTGTGTGTTTTTGTCATCTAAAACTGACTTGAGATAGCAATATCAGTGGGTTCAACCGAGCAATGCTCTAACACTTGCACATAGTCCAAAACAGAGACACCAAACCCCAACTTTGGTCATCCCTTATTTTAATTTTTTTTCCCAAAGTACCCCCAATTTGATTAGTGTCTAATTATATGATCAGGATTAATACAAAGGATTAGTGTTAATGATTTAGGTTAAATTAAAACTTAAGTAAAATCAGATTTTAATTTTTGGTTTTGGGTTTTGAGTAAGTTAAATCCATAAAAATTTACCATTTTTTGCAAAGATTCGACGAACCAGGTTCAGATTCGGCTCACAAATAAGCAAGTCGAACCCATTTATACCTCAAAAACAGTTCGGCTTCCTCATAATATAAGCCGAACCTAATTTTTTGTCTACAAATGGCCAGTTCCCGTGTTTGGTTCGGCTGATTCAAAAATCCATTTTTTTGAGCCGAACCTATTTCTGCACACAAAGTATTGCAAGTTGTTTTGTTCATAACTTCTTCGTCATCCGAATGACCTCATTCTTTCACCGTTGCGTTCGTCTTTTCGAACGCTACACTTCTATGATGGTTTGGTCTTTAATAATTGTACATTTTCATGTCATTGCAACCATGGAGACTTTTTATCACAATTTTGTTTACATATATCGAACGCGACGAATGTGATTTGCTTCTACTTCTTCTGTTTCTTCTCCTGGGCTGCTTGCAAACTAATGCTTCAAAAAAATTTATTAAGACTAATATCATTAACATTAATAGAAGTTCATTCTTTCAAAACCATTACAGAGCCGAACCTAAATTACTTCTGTCATTGTAGAATTAGATTAGGTTCGGCTCAATTGATAAAAACAACACTTTAAGCCGAACCTGCATTACTTCTGCCATTGTAGAATTAGATTAGGTTCGGATCAATCGATAAAACAACACTTTAAGTTGAACCTGTATCACTTCTGCCATTGTAGAATTAGATTAGGTTCGGCTCAATCGATAAAAACAACCCGAACTGTTCTTAGTTGAAAGTGAAAATTGGGGCAAACCAAAGGTTCGGCTAGGTATTTTTTTTCACTTTTTGAGCCGAGCCTTCTTCTGGTTACGGTAAAAACACCATTTTTTTTTGTTTTTAACTTAGTAAAGCAATCAGACACACATATAACTTAATGGGTTTATGTGAAATACTTTCTATGTCGAATTCCTAGTTTTTCTTTGTTGTTATTCTAATCTCTTTGGGGCGTTTAATTCTTTGTGTCCTCATGGTCCTTGGTTTCAATTTCAAATTGATTAGTGAAATTCTCTTCTTGATTTTGTATGTAATTTCTCTAGTAGAGTGTGCTTAAATGTCTTGATTTCTTCTTTGAAGTATTGATTTAAGATTTATGAATTTAGGGTTTTTGAGGAATTTAGGGTTCATGTTTTTTTTTGTAGAGATGAAGCAAAGGAGTGGAAGAAGAAGTAGAGAGAAGAAGAAGAGAGAGATGAAAATTTTGAAATGATTTGGTAAATTGGATTAGTGATTTAATTAGTGGATGGCATTGTAGTAATAAAACTTATAAGGAAAGGGTAACCTAGTCCTTACACGATAGAATATCACTACACGAATTCAGGTTTTTACCAACAGCACCATTAGTGACGGTTTGCATTTCAGCAACGCGCATACGCTGTTGGGAAGCTTGTAACGTCTTCAATGGTTACTGAAAATGCGATCTGTTACAGTGCTCCGTGTTTTTGTTGGTGTAATTACCCGCTTACCCTCAATATTTGGGTGAACTTCCTAAGTTAGCCTCGACTTTTCTTTTCCCCGCCCAACTTTTGGGCTGATGAAATTTCAACCCCAGCATCGTAGCAGAACCGGATTTTTATTTCAACGGATTAACTTAATACCACAGAACCCAAAAGAAAATAAAAGAAAATCAACTGAAATTATGAAACCATTTATTGTGTCTGAATTAGCTCAGATGTATGTCCAACACCAACAACTTAAGCTGCCACATCCACTCAATTCTCTCGCTTGTTTCTTTTTCTCTACCAGATTCTTTTCTTTCACCAGTTTCTTTCCCTGTCGACGTCGAATTTCATCGGCTTCGTCGAGCACATTGAGATTTAGCGTGCGGGAACTTCATCAACATCATTGAATCAATCAAATCTTCTATGAAATATCGATTTGGAAACTGGTTTGAGTTTAGTCGATTTCTTATAGAAGGATTGAAACTGATTTGAAATTTTGGATCTGACGATGCTCTATTGGTTAAGGTAATTCACTTGTATCCCTTTGAATTGGAAATTTACAACATCTATAGTCGAAACCATTGAGTGTTAATGATTAAATTTTTGGTTATGAGTATTGAAGGTCTGAATCTCTCAGATCTGTTTGTTGTTGTAGGATTTTTGTTGATTTGTCTGATTTTTGTGTTTGTTGATTGTGATTAGAAATGTAGATGTGTTTTAAGTTCATTGTAGTCTGTATTTCCATGTGATTGTAGGTGTGGTTAGTTCAGATATTGTAGTCTGGTTTGATAATGTTACACTGAAAAGTTTACACATTAGGTTGATGAACTTTGTCTAGGACATATTATAGGGCACCAAAGAAATCATACAGAAAATCTAAAACATTACAGCCAACTAGTTATTCATAATGTTAGGGCATTGTCCGGTCAAACCCACTAGCGTTGGTATGTCAAGCTAGTTGTCAGTTTTAGGTGTCAAAACTCAATTCTTGATTTAGCCTACTAGAGTTTAGATTTCGGAATTGGGATATAGACAAAGTTGTAGAGACCTTGAAGATGAAGACTGTGAAGACAAAGAAGACATCAATTATTCTTCATCGATAAAAGGTTAGTAGGAGTTATGACTTTATGGATATTTTTCTATTTCTACTTTCTCTATTCTTTCGAAATAGTCGACTACTTTAGTAGTGATAATAGCCATTGAGATCGTATTCTTGTGTAACGTGGCCTTGTGTCATGACCAGTATTTGATCCCACAAATTACTGTGAGTACAAGAATGTATGAGACAGATTCGGTGCCATGTGTCCATTACAATGGTTTGCTTGCTAACTGTTAGTTGGATATGGATGAATCTAAAGGAGTACTCTTGAGCAAAGAGTCCATGGATCACAGCTGAGGACGTTCTCACGTCTAAGTTCTGGCTCAGCCCAGTACTTCCAGCGGAATCCAGATTTGACGAAATCTGACAGGTGGACGGTTCCCGAACCGGTTCGCAAACCAGAAACTCGAAATTCTTCTGAGTTCGAATGGCTGAACATTTCGCGAACCAGTACGCGAACCTGAATGTCGGTCATTCTGCCTGGTGTCGGATTTAGTGAATATTCTCCTAGAATTTCACTCTGAGTCAAATTCCAAAACTCTTTTATCTCTTAGATGGACTTGGTTATACAAAATATCTTTTGTGTTCCATCTAACGATCCTCAATGAGTCAATAAGATAAGATTATCTCTGGTCTGTTGGATTTCTATCTTGAAGTGTTTTTGAGCTAACAAAACACTTGGCAGATAACTCTAAAAAGAATTCCAATTGAGATTAATCTCTATTACTTGGTGGCCAAGTTTAGGGTTTCCCTAACTTGTGGGACAAGTAATTGATTGCTTTATTCCAAAGCAACCTATCTTATTGAGTGCTATAAATAGAGGTGTCTACGGACAAATACCGCAAGCATCAAGCATACGTGAAGGTCCTTAGGGAAGGTAGCGTAAACTCTTTTCACTTCGGTGAATGCTTGTTGTGGTATAGTCATCCTCTATAGGTTGCAGCTCCTCTGGGAACTCCCTACGACTATAAAGACTTCTCTTGAGAGTTGGGAAGCACAGGTAGATTGATCCCTTTGTGGTTGATCAGATTAACCTGTAACCTCAGTAACCTATCTTAGTTCTTGTCTATTCTAAAGTCCGTCTCTTCTGCTATACGACTATTCAAGAACTAGTTAAGTTACGTAAAGGTTGGAAAGGTAGCAACGCACGGCTGCACCCGGTGTTGTAAGACCTAGTTGGCTCCAGTTATACAAGTTCCTTAAGTGGTTCTTCGTGTATAACTGAGGTAGATTCGAATTGGGCATTGCTTACTTGGTTTGCGTGTTAGCCCCGGTTCAAGAAGTAGATTTCCATATGACCTGGATTTAACAATCCGAAGGAAGTCATCTTATGTATGGTAAACTTATAGAGGACAGTTACACCATACGTCAACAGTTTGGTTGAAAAGCCAGTATTGCTGACACAAGCTTTTGACAGCGGTCAAAGCAACTCCTAGGCCTGTAAAGGACGTCAGCTGGGGGAATCAAGCGCGTGACGATCTGTGGGGGATCTAGAGACGTAAGGAAGGCGACAGTAGCCAATTCGCTTGGAGGGCTTGAGTTGGTCTCTGCTACATCCCAGACCGAAGTCTTATAGTAGGCTAGTGTTTGTAGTCAGTTTGTACTGGGCGGTGTTCAAACTGGACGAGGTCCCGAGGTTTTTCTGCAAGGCAGTTTCCTCGTTAAAAAAATCTCTGGTGTCTTGTGTGCTTTTACTTTCCGCATTATAACTCTGATTTATAATTAAAGCACCAAGTAGTACGTTATTGCATAACTGTCGAGTTTACTCCAAAGTACTCTTTGTCGATGTCTAACAACTCCAGTTATAAGTTTGGATATTGATTTTTGAGATCGTCCAGACTTAAACCATAAGACTCACGAGCCAAAACGAAAAGTTGGTAGTATT
>JAJJMA010092462.1:0-20845 GCA_023529015.1 Papaver nudicaule
TAGTATCTTTAAGCATCGTTGCAATATGCTTACAAGTTTTTTATACTACTCAATTGCATAACCACTCTTGTTGGACTACGTCCTTCTAGAACCAAGATGTGTGGTGACTCTTTGAGTTGTCATCTCTACCTTGAATCTTCACTTGCAGGAACACTCGATCATATTTGAAGACGTTGAAGATTACAAGAAGATCAAGTACATTATGGTTAGAGCTAAAAGATTTCACTTTTTGAATCCATATGTAAGATTGGTTTTGCCACTAAAATTGACAAAGAGGGAGATTGTTAGAGCATTGCTCGGCTGAACTCACTGATGTTGTTATCCCAAGTCAGTTGTCAAGTTTAGATGACAAAAACTCAATCCTTGATAATCTACAATACAACTCGGACTAGGATATGATTAGGTATTCGAGACGAAGACCACTGAAGATGAAGACCGGAGCTTACACACTTGATAAAATCTATCGTCCTCATTAAAGGTTAGAAAGGTTTACCTTTCAGTTTCGTATTTACCATTCTATCATTTAAAATAGTCTATGATGTTGTTTATGATGATCCAAAGGATTTTAAGGATTAGTTCTCTTAGCATTTAACATCACTTGTGATCAAATGCCTAAGTAGAATGTGAGTAGAATTTTCTCTTGAAATAGACCTCAACAGTCTACGCGTTCATATGTTGGTGATAGGATATTTCAGAGAACAAGCAGTTTTGTATGAACGTGTTCACATGAGTTCAGTAAAATTCCTCAACTTGGTGTTGCTCTGTGTACGCATTCATACAAGCCATGGAAAATTTCATTCTTGAAATTTTGGTCGATTGTGTTTGGATTCATGAGCTCACACACAATCTGGCACATGGAGCTCTTCCACAGTTTTCTATACGTTCATGTGTATAGGCTACCTCCTTAAACGTTCATTTTAGGATACAATTGTGTATAGGATGATGAAAAACCAACTAGCTCAATTTATGTGGCGGAGGGAGTATTTGCCACATCATCCTCACAATTGTGGGTTGGATATGTTTTTTTATAAAAATGGTTGTATATCCTATGTGGATTAAGACATTTTTCTCCACACACAAGCCATTGGAGAAGCTCTTAGAGGGACTATGGAATTTTAATTTTTCGCTTTTATATCAGCGACGGAAGGGTATACATTTTTAGCACCCCATATCCTAGTTCTTTAGATGGCTTTAAATTTCTTTTCTTTTTGAGTAAGTGACACTAACATCTATGAAGATTTCTGCGAATGGTACGAATTTTCCATTGTAAAACTTAATTTGTATTTACATTGGGCCAGGAAACCATGTTACTGGCCGTAACTGTTATTGGGCTCGTGGAGTGTTGGGTTGTATTGGGTGTGTCCAGTTTCCAATTGATAAACATATTAGCTAAGTTTTTAATTTTTAACTAGTAAAGTGCATGTGCTCCGCACGTGGTATTGATTTAAACATGTTGCACATAATAGAATGGATCGGTGCTTGAACGAGGAGCGCTTATACATGCGTGTTTTAGCATTCTGAAAATTTGGGATATATTGCAAAGAAGTATACAAACAGCTACAAATAGAAGAGAACCCAAAAAAAATAAAAAATTTGAAAGGTAGCTTAATGAGAATAAATTGTCAATTTTTCTTCTACTTAACCATTGATGGCCCAAGAGAAAGAGAATAAGGGATCGGGCCAATGCAGATGAGGAAAATGAAGAAACTACTTCTCCCATCATCACGAACAGTTCTTGTGAATTAATAACTCCTTGTTTTAACTTTTGTCTATGAATACTACGTACCCAACCTGTAGGACCTGGCGATTGCCGATTAGCTATGAAACCAAATCAGTTTTGCAGTAATCATAACTCCTAAATAAAACTGATCATTGATCAACGGTTACTTCACAATTCAAAATAGTGCCATGTATGACAATTCCGAAGCGCCGAAAATATAGACATATGTCACCGTCTATATACTATCATTCGTAACACTACCCAACCAAATACTATGTTAAACATAAAATTATCGAATGCACCTTAGCTATCGTTTTGAGAGCAGCTAACTGACAGTGGAGAAGACACGAACATTTTTTTTGCGTTTATACGAATAGTATATTGGCCATGCAGTGCAAGTTTGTGCTCCTACCTTCCGTAAAGTATACTGGATTCCAAGTTAACACCCTAAAACTAAAATAATATCCCAAACAAATTAAGGTAAACATACAGACTTTTACAAAAATCAGTATACACATGAATGAAGGACTTGATAACGAAATAAAACCAATAAGCATACTCATGTTACATGTTATATTACCTGCTGATATTGAGATGCAAAGGCAAACAGACCAATAAATTCGTTCCAGTTCACAACTATATTGCCACTTAGTTCTTATAACTTCTGCAAAAAGAAAACGAAAAAATGTAACTTAGAAAGCAAAGCTGGATGGCCGCATTAGAAAAAATAGTGGGATCCCAGACATGGAGATCAACACTCAAGCATCTAACAAACTGTTTTCCTGTGTAGTCGGAAAATGTCATGCCCACATATGCAATGACTACAAATGCGCCAAAAACGACAAGCAACAGTCCTAATATCAAAGTAATCAATCATGGACCAAACCAAAGTATAAAGTTTAGATACAAAGTATACCTTTCTCAATTCATTGGCGTACTAATTTAGCACCGGTGTGAATAATGCTTCAGGCTAAAGTGATAGAACCACATATATAAGCTTTTGATAAATGGAGCACCGTCATGTAGGCCGTAAACATCATTTATGCTTGCAATTAAATCAAGGGTGGTACAAGCTTTTTTGTACCCTCTTCGTTTTTGATCAATACATTCTTCTTTAATGATCAAAAAAATAAATAAATCCAGAGGCATTAGTTTCCATACAACTTTAAAAGGCAATGCAAATTTTGCTTTAAGTTAATTATTTCACAGACCAAGCTTGCTTTTGCATTTTTTGATTTGTAGCCACCAAAAAACTTGCAAAGTAGAAATTTTCTTAGTGTTCTCATATGTTCGATTACAAATCGAGTTGTTGAAAAAATTTAAGAAAATCTACTTGCAAATTTTCCCCCAGTTTTAGTAATACAATGATGTAGATTGTAGATTATCAAGTACTTGTCCACCAGGTCCAATACCATACCAAGCGATACATGTGATGCGGTAACACATTCCAAATATAGATCAAACAGTTCAAGAGTATATAGTGTATAAATGTAGCGCAGTCCCCCCGAAAACTGTTCTGTCAAACCATTTCTAGCAATTCTACTAAATGTGGGTTTGTGGAAGACAAAAAATTTGCACAAAATATTAGTAAATAGAATCAAGGTGAGAATCAAACTTACATTGGAGATACAAAATGCATCCTTGCTCCTTGCTCACTCTCATTTGCCAACATTAATATACAGGGTCTTGAACTTGGCACGACGAAGGGATTCCTGGACTTTGTTGCCATTGGTATCCTTACATCGAACTCACACCAACATGCCTAAATATCTATACAGACATCTGCAGTTTCAATAACAAAATCAACCCAATCAGACCAACCTCCAATCACCTATAGTAAGAAAACAGGTAAATCAATAACAAAATTAAACACGCATGCCAAAAAAAAAAAAAAAAAAACAGACAAAATAGGTAATATTTCACATCAGAGAGAACCCAATCTTGAAATCAACCTATTATCACCTGCATGTCAAAGAAGAGGGAGTAAATCGACAGCAAATGGAAACATCAATTTTCGGGGGTACAATGTCATCATGTGCGAAAACAGGCCTAAATATCAATACAGACATCTGCAGTTTCTCTAATTCACATTTCACCAGCCATATTCAAACATCCACAACTCTTTCATTTCTAGGACAATTTAGAGCTCTTTCAAAAACATCATTCAACTAACTAAAATTTATTAACATGAATAACAACTGCCGATAGCCTAAAATTTTGATAAGAAAGTTTGGAAGGAATAAATCAACACACAGATAAAATAGATAGTAAATTGAATCTAGCAAAAACCAAAAATCACTTAAAATTACATACCTTAAGTTTTTAACGCCCCAGATTTGTAGCTTCTACTTCAACACATTGATTTTGAGCAAACCAAATCAAACCCTAAAATCAGATCGAATCCAAAATCATATTCTAATTGATAACCCAAAATTGTAACCTTCAATGGAACTTAAATAACCTGGTCCGTTAATGGTGATTTTGTGGTAGAAAAATTTGAATCTTAGGAACTAAATATTGGAACTGAATATTGAATTTGGGTTCCATTCGATTAGGAGGATTTAAGCATTTCGGAGAATGATTATTAACGATTTGATTATGTGTGTCGGGGAATTTAGAGAAAAACGAAGATTCGATTTTGCCGAAGAATTAAGAAGAACGGAGAATAAAGAGAAGTATTTTGATCCAGCAGTGCTAGAGCATTTTTGATCCAGCAGTGCTAGAGCATTTTTGATCTAGCATTGCTAAAGCCATTGGATCAACCAATCTAGTGGTGGAGGTTTTCAGTAGAGTTTTTCACTCCAAGGGTAAAAACTGAATTTCCATTCAAAACCACCACCACCATTGGATTGGTAGATCCGGTGGCTCTAGCAATGCTAGATCAAAAATGCTCTAGCATTGCTAGATCAAAAAAAAAAATCGGAGAATAAAGATGTACACAGAAACAACGGAACATATGTGTGTCGGGGAATTTAGAGACTTGCCCTTGATTTTGGTAGATATTTACGAAAATATCTGAACAAAATGAGAGGAAAAAAGAAGAAAAAGGGCAACCAAGTAATATCAGGTGTAACCGATGGAAAATACCTACTTCCTTAATATTAGTAAGATAAGATAAGATAAGATGCATGTAAAAGTGGAAACGGACAGAAAAAGTGTTGACGCAACAAAACGAAGGGTTTTTTTCTCTCTCTAACGAGTTTTGCTCTGCAACTCGTTGGCGATAGTTTGTTTTGCTGAGTCTAACTATTTCATATCCGATTCTCTCAAAACCTTCCCCAAATCTGGTCTTCTTTTCTCTTCTATGGCGGAGGATTACAAATAGCTAGTACTCGATTCTCTGTTAATTAGTAGGTTTCATTCAAGTCTGATATTTGTTTTTTGTCCGGTTTAATCAACTATTCTATCCACAACACTCGCTATATCCATCACCTCTCTTTATCATATCAATAACCATCACCGTTAAATTGCACAACAGAAGCTTTACAAGCAACCCACTTGGAATCTTTGCTGCTCTTTTCAGATCTGGAACGATTGTGGTTCGTTTCCTTAGTTTTTCAAATACCTTTGCACCCCTTCCAACCCTTCTATCCGTGTCTGGTTTTCCTTGATTTGGTATTTTTTGGGTCTATCGCTGGCGATTTCAACTGATACGTTGTTGGGCTGTAGACTCGTTATGCTTTTGGTAAAATTGGGGAGTCGGATAAACCCATTATAACTGGTCACCTGCTGAATCCATTTAATAAAGGTTTTTGTAATCCGATTATGAGATTCACAGGTTTTGATTTCAACCTTTTTTCTGTTCTTCATAATTTCCACTTCAAGATATGCCTTGAATCAGTTAACTCGCTGGAGTTTCTGAGTCTTGCTCCTGTTCAGGTGACTCGACACCTCTTCCAGTCACTCAGTTCTCTAGTTATTCTCACACGTGACATTTGGGAGTTCTCTGGTTGCTGCCTATTGGACAGCTGTTACATGAGAGACTATTTCTCAATGGACTTTGTGGATTTGTTTCTGGTATTAGACGACAACCCTTTTCAGTCTCTTAGGTGGAAAGAATTCATGGTCAACACCTCTCATGAGGGAGACACGAGATGTCCACCTGTCAAATTAGTGCATGTTTTATCATTGCAAAGTGTTACTTGCTTAGTTTATCAAAAGACTAGGGTTGTAGACATTAGGATGAGTAGGCCTTTCCCTCGAATAGTTGGGGCCCGTTGGTACTTATTTATGTTTTATCCAGAAACATTGAAGACTAAGCATTCAAGATTGCAGATGTGGGATTTGGACATACTCGGGGATAATATCGTGGGTTGGTTTTCTGGGAGTACTTCTCATGCATGGGATAAGAAGAGGATTGAAAAAGATAAACAACTGGTTCTGTTGCTTTTTATCACGCATGTTCTGCAGGGATATGCAAGAAATTCTAACATCCCGCCTCCTCAAGTGCTTGAAATTCCAACTATAAATAGTTGGCCTTTTTTCTTTTTCAGGAGAAAACTCACCTTGGCAGAGTTAATGGATGTTTCTCAATCTTCTTCATCTACAGGTCCTTTGCCCTAGGATCGTGATAGGCATGGAATTACGGGTTTTTCAGGCGGGCTGCTTCGCTTTTGTTAGCTGGATGAATCGACGGTTCTTCTTTTTTAGTATGTTGTTGTGTGTGCCTAAGTCCTACATAGTATGTTGTTGTGTGTGTTTAAGCTTGTGTTTAGGTTTATTTTGTGCTTTCGGTTGTGTCCTGAATCTGCTTGTACAATATCATAGTCACAGAAGAAGTTATTGTAACCTTATATTGAAGATGTTTCCAAGCCATCTGGATCAGAAGGGGGTACTTTTATGGGCTAGTCCTTTGTGGCGCAAAGGAGAATGGAGACAGCACCAAAAGGTCTCCATTAATCAACTCTCAGGCCATTTTTGTAAATGGTCAGCTGGCAACACTTTTTTAGTGGTTGCAATACAGCTTGGATGGTGGAATGTTCATGCTTGGTTCGCTTCAAGGTTTTGCTGCAAGGAGTTCTTCGTTACGGCTGTGCTTATGACACTAACCTCGCATAGGATTGGTCAATCTGTAATGCATTGTATCATGTTTGATCTCTGTTGTATGTACACTCTTATGTATCCTTTCCTATGAATTATGAAAGTCTGTTTACATTCAAAAAAAAAAAAGTGTTGTTTCTTTACTGGCGTTTCAGCAAAATCTTTTACCGAGTTTTTCTGAGGATTATTTTATGTCGTGGAGGTCTGTGGAGGCTAAGAAGATAAAAAGACTTCCCTACCGTGAAATCTCTAGTACTTTGTCATTTTTATTTTTGTTTGTGTGACTAGGAAATGGGCGGAAACTAATTTAGTTTTGCATATTCATGAATTAATTAATACTTTTTTTTTATGTTAACTATGCTTTGGTTTACTAAATTTATGGATACTCACCTTTGTAAGTTTTGGTGAGGGAATCCCTTGACCCTATGGATATGAGAATTCATTATTTAGGATGGGATACTCTTTTCTCCCCTAAATCTACGAACGATTTGGCTTTTAGAAAAGTTGAACTGAACAATCTTGCCATGATAGCTAGAAATGCCTAGACACTGGTTGAAAACCCTGATTTCCTCCTTGACACTGTCCTGGCTAAATACTTTCCCCACACTGAATTTTCTTACTGCTACTTGTCCTAAGACTTGTTTTTGGACATGGATTCAATGGTGGTGGTGGTTTTTGAGGTTTTCACCCCAAGGGAAAAAATTGAATTTCCCTCAAAAACCACCACCACCATTGGATATTTGGATTCTTTGATCCAATGGCCCTCCCCCAGCTAATTCACTTAAGCTCGCGCGCCGGGTGTTCAAAAAAAAATTCATCCAAGAGGAGCCTCTATAACATCAAGGAGCTTATTAAACCTTTTATCTCTTGGATTGTTGGAGATGGTAATTTATTAATCCCTGGTGTGACAAGTGGATTCATGTTTTCCGTACTGCTACCCCCAATCCTCTTGTCCCACCTGATCCATCTATCAAAGTTTCTTACTTCATTGATTCTCGGTGTAGAAGTTTGAATAGTACTAGATTGAACCCACTTTGATAGTGCTTCTGTTCAGAAGATTATTACTATTCCCTTCAGCCACCTAATCAATCCTGATGGGAGGGCTTGGGGTCTTTCAAAGAAGGGCATATTCAGCTCTAAATTTGCATATTTGGGTCTCAGAGGTCTCATACCAAGTCGAGATAGTGTTATTTGGAAGTTGATTTGGAAAACTAAAGTTTCTTATAGAAGTCAACTATTTTTATGGAAAGTTGCTTGTACTGTTAATTCTAGAATGCGCATTACTAGTATTATTTGCCCTAGATGTGCTGTTAAACCTGAAAAAATTTATGCATGCTTTGGTCTTATGTAATTTTGCTAGTTCTCCTCTTAGCATTAGAACTTCTAGCTTTATGAATAAATCCTTTCATGATTGGTTGCATTTATTTCTGGTGGATGCTCCTACTGCTTTGTCTGCTGACTCTAAACCTTTGTTTGTTGTTATTTTATAGTTTATTTGAAGTAGTAGAAATAATGTGTTGCATGGAGGAGCGCTTGGGAGTAAATTTCTTGTGATAGATAGAGCCAAATACATGGTCATTATTAGAATACCCGCTCCATCTCCCAGATCCTTCATCATTAATGTCATTAGTTTGGATGAATGGATACACTTATGAAAGCCAATTTAGCTCATTGTGGAAGGACTCCTATGTTTGTTTAGTTCAAGGTTATTTTTGTGAGTACCGAAAAAATTGAAAAAGCAGGGGTACCGAAATACAACCAACTTTTTGTTTGGGCTCATGACTCTTATGGTAAGTGTAGATGGTGAAAAATGAGAGAGGGACAAGATTGTCAAAACACTCTCGAAACCATGCCTTATTAAAGGCAATCGCCTATTCAGGCTCATAGCTCAGAGTGCAACCCATTCCATGAGCTCGACAAACTCTCTATGAGCTCTCTCTTATAACTCCGGTGGGGAGGGTAATATCATAGTGCAGTACTAATAACCTCACCAACATATTAAACCCATTGATCTGCTTCATGTCGACACCCATCTCGGTATCAGAACCAGGTCGCTTAATGGTATACGGTGAAGAGTTAACAGAGACGTATCCTCATGGATTTCCTCTTAATACGACTCAACATACGAGTCTTGATGCAAACCTCAGGAATATTGAAGCTCCAGGCCGGTCCAGAGCTCTCTGAGAGGCATACATCAGCCTAAACAGGCTTAAGCAGATCTAATCCCAAGTTCAGGATGGTCTAGCCTAACATGGATAAACACTCCATGACCTCAAGTGTGTTGTAGTATAAGCACACACACACCACGACTAAGGCACAGGTTGCTCCAGAGTCGACCTTGGCCAGATGCCAAAGCCATAACGCCACATAGCATGGCACTCTGAACCATGGACCACCATGGATTTACAAGAAATTGGTGCAAAGACGCCACAAACCTACTTGGCCTTGGCTAAAAGCCAAGGCCACGCCACAAGACGCGGCCACAAACAAACTGGCCTTGGCCTGAAGCCAAGGCCGTGGCACCATGAATCATGGCGCCACAACAAGTTGGCCTTGGCCAAAGACCAAGGCCGTGGCGCCATAATTCATGGCGCCATGGAACAAGCGCAAAGCGCCTTAGAAATTTGGCCCTGGCCAAAGGCCAAGGCCGTGGCGCCATGAACCATGGCGCCACTACTATAAACCTAGCGCAAGGCGCTTCAAAGAACTTGGCCCTGGCCAAAGGCCAGGGCCGTGACGCCAAGAGCCGTGGCGCCATAGAACTAGCGCAAAGCGCTTTAAACTTAGCCTTGGCCAAGGGCCAAGGCCGTAGCCCCTTGGGCTATGGTGCTATGCACTCCTATGCGCTTGCGCCCCATAGGCACTACGATCATATTTGGTCACGCCAGTTAGTCATACGACTCTACTTTACTCAACTCAACTACGCAATATCCGCGTATCACTCGAGACATCAAAAACATCACATGGGGGGATAAGTTTAGGGGTATTGGTCTGGCGGTCTACGGCAGTTGAAAGAAACTGATGGAGATAGTGGACAGTTACGAGAAGATGGCGCGAGTGGGCATGTTTTACACGACTCAGGCAGTTGCGGAAACCAACTCATGTCCTCCACTCCCCCACTCTTCCACGACTTCCACCTTCTTTGTCGAGAGATCAGGGTGAGTTCAAAACTTTAAATAGAGGCTTCCTCTATCTTCCAAGGCAGACGACTAGAACACAGAAACAGAAACAACAACATCAGAGCCTCATAGAAAACACACCTGAGAATCCAAAAACGTTTCTAGCCTTGGAGATTTCTAGTCAACTTCACGACGGAGATCTTGAACTCTTACTCCCAAAACACATCCTCAACCTGATCTCAAGTTTCTTCGATGTTTCCCTCCCTAGACCAACCTCCATTCTCTCTGTGACCGAAGCAAGACGTGAACGGCCATTTTCTTGGTTTAGGCTCGTCTTGTTCGACTTTGATCTCCGAGCACTACGAAAGTACCCAGAGACGGTACATTGTTTTTGCAGGTAAAAATAGTAAGATATGAACGATCTCAAAAATCAATATCCAAATTTGATAACCGGAGTAGGATCACAAGTGATCAGTCCAAACACAAGACAAGTCTTGGTAAATCCCCTGGATGGATTATGGACCAACTCGACGGTTATGAATAACGTACTTCTTGTGTTTGCTTTAATTATATAATCAGAGATATAATGCGGATAGTAAAGCACACAAGACACCATAGATTTTTTTAACGAGGAAACTACGACCTGTAGAAAAACCTCGGAACCTCGTCCAGATTGAACACCGCACAGTACTAACTGTCTACAAAAACTAGCCTACTATAAAACTTCAGTCTGGGACGTAGCAAGGACCAACTCCAACCCTCAAAGTGAATTGGTTACTGTCGCACTCTTTACGTTTCTAGATCCCCCACAGATCGTCATGCACTTGATTCCCCTAGATGACGTCCTTTACAGGCCTAGGAGTTGCTTTAACCGTTGTTAAAGGCTTATGTCAACAATTCCGGCTTTTCAACCTCAATTATCAACTGTATGTTTCGAACTGTCCTCTTCAGCTTTAAATACGTAAAGTGACTTCCTCCAGATTACTCCAGGTCATGCGGAAATCTACTTACAAGCAGAGGCTGACAACTAAACCGAGTAAACTATGCCCAACTTGTCTCTACCTCAGTTGTAAAAACAATCACTTAATAAACTTATACAACTTGAGCTAACTAAGTCTTACAACACCGAGTGCGGCCGTGCGTTGCTTCCTTTCAACCCTGTGTGTAAAGTCAGTTCTTGAATGGCCTTATTGCAGAAGAAATGGACCGTAGAATAGACAAGAACGTAATCAGGTTACCACGATCACGCGTTAATCACATAACAACCACAAAGGTATGTTATCGCCTACCTGTGCTTTCCCAACTCTCAAGAGAAGTCTTTATAGTCGTTAGGTAAATCCCACAAATGAACTGCTACCTAATAGAGGATGACAACCATAACAAGCTTACACGGAAGTGCAAAGAGTTTACGATCAATTCTACAGAGAAACTTCACGTATGCTTGATGCTTGTGGTTTTCGTTCTTTAACCCTCTATTTATAGCTCTCAATAAGATAGGTTTCTTTGAGATAAAGCAATAGATTCCTTGTGCTACAGGTTAGCAAGTGCCCGTGTAAACGTTCCCGTTACTTGGTTTGCACACAAAGAAACCCTAAGTTAATCTCAATTGGAATTCTTTTATCATTTATCTGCAAAGTGGTGTGTTAGCTCTTAACCACTTCAAGATAGAAATCCAATGACCATGAGAACACCTTTATCTTATTGACTCATTGAGATTCGTTATATGAACCACAGAAGATATTCTGATAAGCACAAGTCCAACTAAGAGATAAGGAGTTATCCGTTAAAACCTGAGTTGAAAATCCCGCATAATATTCATCAGACGGTTCGCGAACCGTCCAGATCTAAAATCAGGGCCAAATACATTGAATCTACCGTTCACGTACATGTACGCGTACAAATCAACGTTTTGGAGGAAAATCCGGAGCCACTGTTCCCGAACTGGTTCGTGAACCGCCGTGTTTCAGATTTAGGGTTTAAACTGGATCCGTTGGAAGTACCTGGTCTTGGGCCAGTTTTCCTGTAGTTAGACGCGTGGACGTCCTCAGCTATAATCCATGGACTCTGCTCTAGAGTACTCCTTTAGATTCGTCCAATTTCCTACATGTGATTTGCAAGCAAACCATTGCAGTGGAAAATGTATTGAATCTATCTCATGTATCTTGTAACTTAGTATGGTGCGAACACATACCAATATAACTCATGGTTATGTAGACAAGAGTACAATCTCACTCGCTATTAGTATCTCTACTAAATTAGCCGACTAGTTCGAAAGATAGAATAAGTAGAATAGAAGAAATTTCATAAATGTCACAACTCCTACTAACCTTTTGTCGATGAAGAATATTTGATGTCTTTTTTATAATCTTTGTCTTCGTCTTCAAGGTCTCTACTACTTTGTCTATATCCCAATTCCGAAATCTAAACTCTAATAGGCTAAATCAATAATTGTGTTTTGACACCTAAAACTGACAACTAGCTTGACATACCAACGGTAGTGGGTTTGACCAGACAATGCCCTAACAATCTCCTTCTTTGTTTATTTTAGTGACAAAACCAATATTGCATATGGATTCAAAAGATATTAGAATAAAGATCTAACCCAGATGTATCTTGATTTCTTGAATTCTTCAACTTCTCCTTTGAGTCTTGATGTGTTCGTTTAACTGCTGTTGAAAAACTCCTAGACAACACTACAACATATCCAGCTCAAACAAGTTCGAGCTTACATGGGTCAATATTGTAACCCACATGTTTTTTGTGCAAAGAGTGAGAATCAGAGCAACTTTAAAGTCCGTGTACCAAAACTTTTAAAGTGATTCTACTCGTTCTTGATTCAAATCTCCCCCTTAATTATACCTCTTTTCGCTAGATTGGTATGAAGCCCATATTTACTCCCCCTTACTTGATACTTTGAAAAAGTACATAAGTAAGCAATACGGTGCTCTCCCCCTATGGTTGAGAACCACAAGAACAAGAAACCATATGTATTCTCCCCCTAAACTAGTTGAGACTCCGGTTTCAAGCCTATAGAGATAGTCAAGTCAAGGAAGTACTTGCATATCAAGTTTAAGATGACATAACTAGGAAATCAGAACGAAGATCTCTAAGTTGATTCATCTTTGGAGAAATATAGATACATTTTTCTCCTAATATTCCACATGCACGCTCCCAAAAAGATTTGTTGTTAAGCGCAAACTCATTTAAGAACTCTCTCCCATGTGGTGTTATTCAATAAAGAACAACAATATATGTCTTTTCAAGTAAAGACACGAACAAAGCATAACTAGACAAACAATTTAATGTATCCAGTTTTTTTGTTAATATTCTTTTTTCCTTGGACAATTTTTTGGAAAAGAGTATATGATTTTTGAGCTGATGGAAACCCTAAAAATCATATAATTAAAAGTTTCTTAATCGTGAGATAAAGCTTAACTTTTGTAAATTGATATAACTTTGAATCATCACAAAAGCAACGAATAAAGATATGTATGCAATGGATAAGATTGAGGTAGACAAATCAAGTATTGCAAGTATCATTAATAATCAAATCTAAAAAGAACTTTTTATTAATGAATACTAATAAAGTAGTACATGTTGAAAAACTTTAAAAAGCATGAAAAGGCAAACTACTTTTACATATAGTTTATATTTCTTACGCTAAAGTAAGAACAAGTTCTTATAAGGAACCAACTAATCTATTTAAAAGATGTCATGGCGAAATTTGATCTCAGCAATATCTTGATCTTCATTCATAGGCATAGGAATTTCTAGATCAAATCCCTTAGTCTCACTTACAGATAGCTTATGGACTTCTTTCATAAGCTCTTCTTGTTGTTTTCACAAGAGCTTCTTGAACAACCAGAGTTTTTAGAAACACTTCCCCAAGAGATCTCACTTCTCTTTTTGTTTCTCTGTATTCTTTGAGAATAGATGCAATCTCTTCTGAGAAGGTTGTTCATCCTTGTCAGATTTGGACTTCTTCTTCTTTTTCTTGAACCAGGGTTTCTTTCCTTTGTTGACGGCTGCTTTCAAAGGATCATCTGGTTTCATGGTATCCTTGTCAGGTGACTTAGGATCCTTGCTTGGGAAGGTGATAGCAAGGGGTTTTACCATGTTGAAGAGTTTAAAATGAAATAAGAGAAGACTCTTAATTCCTTTATAAACAGTTATTCCAAGAATTTTCGAAGAGATAAGGACTCTCATAACTACAAGATACGATATGGATTTACCCTAATATCGTACGGAGAAAGTGGATCAGCATAGTGGACATTCATTAATACGTGTATTTTAACGTTATTTCATTGATGTGTCCCACTTTGAGAGTCACCCAGCATCAATTTATACCTTTTGTGTAGACAACCTTTGACCATTAATAGTGAGAAGGTCATAAGATCTATGGAGCTTGGCTCAACATGATACTTGTGTCAAGTAATATATAGAAAGGTTTTAATTGAGACTTATCAATTACTTTAAACAAATACAAACGAAAATGAAAAAGACTCTAAGAAAACCAGATCTTTGCCCAACCACACACTGACAACTCATTCCAAGGTGTTAGTGTATAATTTCGGATGGACACGTGGCACCATCACCGGAGGACGTACACCGAAGCAACATGAGCCGCGAAGGACAGGAATGAATCCAGGTGAAGGAATAACTCATCACGAGATGATGAAATCCAAGGGAGGAGATTAAAGGATCACAAAACCTAGGATACTAGGAGAAAGCAAGCACGCCAAGGAGCAGTCACACCGCATTAAATGCTGTAAACAGTATGGAAAGAAATCTTCTGTCGATTGGGGATTGGCCCAACCAATGGTGGAGGAAAGAAACCTAGACCAATGAGGAGCCGGCAGCGCAAGAATACAGCAAGGATCCTCCACATAACAGTATGGTGGGCTAGGATTGGATGATAAGGGCGGTCACCGGAGATGGATGGTCAAACCAAGGAGCATCAAGAGAACGAAGAAACCAAAGACAACAAGGAGCGATGCCTACAGAAGTACTATAAATACCCCCTCTCATCAACAGGAATGGGGGTCGCATAGTTTGAAAAGGATAGCTAGGAGTGAGAATCTTTGAGTTACACTCTCAAGATTTCATATGTCCTATATCCATAACAAATTGGAGTGACGTATAGTGTAAACCAGAGAAAACTTTTTTGATTATGCATAATAAAACAACAGATTTTACCTCGAGGTTGTAAGCACACAACTGTTGAACCTCGTTAATTGATGTGTTGATCATCATTGCAGTCATATTTATTGTAGTTAATCTTGTTTGACGATCATCTCAAAGGTGATCCCACGATTGTGGTCGGTAGCCAACTTGGTTCATAATAACTAACGATAACACGTTCAAACCCTTTAACAGATCTCCGGTTGTTAACGAACAAAGGCCTCCAACGACCTGAATAATCAGTCCTTTAATAACTTTTATTTGTAGTATGATATGGGAAAATTAGTATCAACAGTTTGGCGCTAGAAACAGGGACCCGTCCCTTGTAAATCTAAACAACCAGATTTCAACGAAAATACCAATCAGTTGAGTTTTTCTTCTTTCTTATCACCTTTTATAGTTTGTTATAACTCGATTTGGGGGAACATCAAAGATTGATACCACCCTCTGGTGAGCTATGGTCTAACGGTGGGAAGTAGCAAGTAAGTAATATCCTCCGGATACATCAAAAAAGAATTTCTTATTTTGAAAAATCACCAGATCGATTTTCAACTGATAATCTAGATCTTTGTTGAGAGAAAGAAGTGACCGCTACCAACTTAGACATACCTAAGGAGATAGCCAAATAAGTACAAGCTCTGTACGGTTGAAATACATATTACTATCACCTTTTCCCCTCTGGCATGTCAACAGGAAAATGAGAAGAAAAATCCATGGCTAACGAAGCAAGGCCATTGATTATTAGAAGCCGACAGCAACCTGCACTAACACGAAGTAGGTTACAGTCGCTAAGAGCTCAAGGGGAAGCAAACCTTGATTTAGAAGAAGCAATCAATTTACCACGAAGTACGCACAAGAGTGATGTAGCAATCCCCAGTGAACATGTAGTGAACAGAAACCCTCTGTACGGAATGCCACTACCGGCAGAAGAGATGGTTGAAGAAGAAGATTCGGGACGAGGCCAGCTTGAGCACACCCCTGTCGAACAGACAGGAAACTCGGTATCAGTTCATACGGCAACCTCGTCAGAAGAATTAGAAAATGAAATGGTCAACAACGAGGTTAACAACGAAGCCGAAGGAATCCATGAACCACCTCTAGCAGCGCAGTTAGAAGCCATGCTCCAGGACCAGAGAGAGAAGGACGAGGTTTTACTCGCCTTGACGCAGAAAAATCAAGCATTACGGGACAGAGCCGAAGCAAGAGAGTGACAATCGTGAGCCCGAAGCTATCAAACCAACGGAGAGGACGAAGTAGATTCAGAGGCGCCGCGAAGCTATTCATCACTAAGGAATAGGATTCGGGCCCCACCACCCATATGCATACCAGAAGGGTATTAAGGAAGAATCAACTTACCGCAGAGGGAGGTTCACAACATCCCAAGCCATTCTGTCTCGCGCGGAAGATCGTGTCAATCTCAAAGCCACGGGATGCAATCTCAACAGCGGGGAGAGATTATAGCCACGCCACAGATGGGAGAAGTGGTCACTCAGCTAAAGGTCGTCATTGACCAATTGGCGGACTTGAAATTTAAGCAAGGAGGATACAAGCTGGAGGAAGCCAAGCAAGAAGCCAGGACGGCTCCGCTATCAGTCAGACTCGAACGAAGTAAAATACCACCAAAGTGTCCACTACCGAATTTTACTTGTTACGACGGAACTACGGACCCAGCAACACACTTGAAGTATTTTTCATCCAGCCTTACCGGCATAGCATTGGTGTGGTTTGACAATCTCAAACTAAATTCAATTGACTCCTTTGAAGAGTTATCTGATATCTTCGTGGAGACTTACATGTATAACAAGGCTACCAAGGCTGGGCTAGATAGGCTATTTGCATTAGCCATTGGGTCACGAGAAAAACTTCAGGCGTACACGGAGAGATGGCAAAAGGTATGCCAAGCTATAGGGAAGGTCAACCAGGAGATCAGCATCAACTGTTACAAGTTCGGATTGGATAAAACGTCTTCTATCTTCGTAGAACTACATGCTCATACACCAGCAACGGAGGGGGAACTTCGCGTGATCAAGACAAATATATCCGACTAGAAGACATCCAGAGGATAATCCTCGTGCGCAAGACCGTATCCCACAAAGAACGAACTCGGTAGAAGCTGCACCAGAGACTGGGAAGCGTTCGGCGGAGAGAGACGTCACATCAGGATTCGAGAAGAAACCCAGGTATAAAGACGGGAAGACAGGGGACAAAGAAAGAAGGGACTACGCGGATATAGTCTATTCCAACTTAACCCTGTCACTCTCGGAAATTCTGAAGAAAGAAGGTGGACGACAAGACTTTCCATATCCATCTACCCGAGGGAAGCAGAGAGATGAGTCCAAGAACCATAAAGACTACTGCGAGTACCATCAGACTCGGGGGCACGATACTGACGCATGTAAACATCTGAAGAACACCATTCAAAGATATATCAATCAAGGAGACTTCGGGCAGTATGTTTAGTTACCAGGATAGGCAACAGCAGCAACAAACGCGGTGGCATAGGAAAAGACGGTACGACTCCCCGAATGATACAAGTCACTTAATATGATTACATTCCAGCAGGAGAGCGAACCTTCGCTACCAGGAGATATCTGCAACAGTTTGAGAACTAGGAGGAGGATCTCGGAGCACGAAGTATACAAATTGAACGGGAGATTAACCGACGAATGGGAGGAATGGATGGCAACTCAGCTTACATTTTCTACCAAAGACATCAATCAGGATGTCAAAATGCATAATTATCCCTTGGTGGTTACTCTACCGATCCACGAGTGGATCGTATCTAAAATATTAGTAGATGGAGGAAGTTCGCTCAACGTACTTTTCTATGAACCCTATCTTCGGATAGGGCTGAAGGACGGTCAGATGGATGCATCTACGTGTACGATTTATGGATTCAATGGATCCACGTCAAAGCCGAAGGGAGAAATAGTTTTGCAGTTAGACGCAGGGCCAATGAAGACCATGGCGAGATTCAGCATCGTAGATTCACCTTCACCCTACAACGCCATCATGGGGAGACTCTGGATGCACCGGTTGAGAGGAACGGCATCAACCTATCATCAGCACCTAAGGTTTCCCACGCCATACGGGGAAATGGAGATCAAAGGAGACCAACAAGATGCACGAAGATGTGATACAGCTGAAGCCAAACACCACAATAAGGTACAAGAAGCACTTAAGAAGAATAAAGGAAAGCGAAAAGAAGCGGAAAAAGAGAAACGGTACGACGAATACCACGAACAAGTCAAGGCGGCCAAAGCAGCATCTCTGCTCCCACCGGTGATGGTGGAATCAACATCAACTGGGGACAAATAACAATTACAGAATGTTACTCCCATAGGACCTCCGGAGCAATTGTTCTCATCCATCGAGGCAACAAAGAAAACCAACATCGGAACGAAGAACGACCACGAGAAGTAAGTATAGGGACGATGTTGGAGGAAAATATGGAAGTAAAACTAAAAGAGCTACTAAAGGAATATTTGGACGTATTTGCGTGGACAATGAACGATATGCCAGGATAGATCCATTAGTGGTGGCTCATCACCTGCGGATAAACCCGGACACACCGCCATTCAAGCAAAGGATGAGGAAGGTAGCCCCTATATACCACGAGGCAGTGGAAAAGGAGATCCAAAAGCTGATGAATGGCAGATTCATCAGAGAAGTAATGTACCCAACATGGGTATCAAACATGGTAATAGTACCGAAGAAGAACGGAGGCGTCAGAATCTGCATCGACTTTAGCAATCTCAACAAAGCTTGCCCGAGGGATAGTTATACTTTGCCAAGCATAGACCAACTGGACGACGCGACTTCTGGTCACGAACTACTGTCATTCATGGACGGATAATCAGGGTATAATCAAATATCCCTGGCCGAAGAAGATCAGGAACATATAGCCTTTTTCACTCCAAGAGGGTTATATTGCTACACAAGAATGCCTTTGGGCTGAGAAACGCATGAGCTACATATCAAAGACTGGTGGACAAGATATTCAAACAACTGATTGGAAAAAATTTGGAGGTCTACGTTGATGACATGCTCTTCAAGAGCCTAAAATCGCAAGATCACTTGGCGGATCTCAGAGAAATATTCGAAGCCATGAGGAGCTGCAAAATGAAGGTAAACCCGGAGATTTGTACCTTCGGAGTAACCTCCAGAAAATTCTTGGGATACTTAGTCACCAAAAAGGGGATCGAAGTGGATAGAGAAAGTGAGATCCGTAGTGGAGATGCCATCACCGAAGAATCTGGAGGATGTCCAAAGACTAAGCGGAAGACTGGCGGCGCTGGGGAGATTCATAGCCAGATCGTCAGATAGATGCAAGGATTTCTTCTCCACACTAAGGAAAGATTGCAGGTTCGCATGGACAGGAGATTGCCAGCAGGCGTTTGAGAAAATTAAAGAGCACTTGGAAACCCTACCAACGTTACAAAGACCAGAAAGACGAGGTATTAACCTTATACTTGGCGGCTACCAGCTGCGCAATCAGCGTAGTTCTAGTTCGAACGAACAAAAAGGAAGAGATACCCATTTACTACATCAGCAAAACTCTGTACCCAGCTAAAAAGAACTACACGAAAATAGAGCAGATCATCCTATCACTAGTATTTGCAACGCAGAAGCTACGCACCTACTTCAACGCGCACACGATGCGAATGTTAACAAAGGCACCCATTGGTCAAGTCCTCTAAAACTCAGACAGAGTGGGGCGCGTAGCCAAATGGAATGCACATGTGACGCAATTCAAGATCATATTCGAACCTCGAACGGCGGAGAAGTCACAAGTGCTAGCAGATTTCTTGGCAGATCTACCCCTCAAGGACGAAGAAGAGATATATGACATACCAGGAGCTGAGGAAGACAAAGAAGATCCAGACGATTTGCTGGAACCAGTCAACTCTCGTAGGTGGGAAGTGTTCGTGGATGGATCTTCCAACAAAGAAGGGGCAGGAATAGGAATCGTAATAACAACCCAACAGGAGACAAGATCCTACATGCATTCAGATTAGAACTCGTAGAATACACGAATAACATCGTTGAGTACGAAGCAGTGATCCACGCACTACGGTTGATAATCAAGTTAGGTATCACGGACGTCAGAATTACAAGCGACTCACAACTCGTCATCCGGCAAATCGAACTCCAATATCAAACTCTGGATTTATGCCTCACCGCATATTTAAAGCTCGCGCAAGAACTCACAGCGAAGATTGAGAAGGTAACGTACATGCATATAACAAGGAAGGATAACAGGCATGCAGACGCACTGGCATATATATCATCTATGCTACGAGATCCCAATGTCACATCCATCAAGATGGGAAGAGTTTATGAACCATCGGTGAATACTGAGGCCACAACAGAAGAAGCCATGGACGTGAAAGGAGTATCCAGCCCACCAAACACATAAGGAAACGAGGTAGAGGACGATTGGAGAGTACCACATCACCAATACTTAAGTGACGAAATGCATCCCGAAGATCCCAAGTACGCCAAGAAGATCATCTCGAGGGCGGCACGATATCACCTCCGGGAAGGTGTCCTCTACAAATCTACGTTCCTAGGACCATTGCTAAGATGCATCACAAAAGAAGAAGGATTGCATATCTTGAAAGACATACACTACGGAGACGCGGGCAACCACAGCGGTATGAGGTCCCTGGCGCAGAAAGCTCGACTACAAGGTGTTGATGGTGGTTTTTGGCGAGGAGGTCACAGGAGTAATTTTGCATCAATTTCTGGCATCCTGGAATAGCTCAAGATAAGGTATGAATTT
>JAJJMA010092498.1:0-23750 GCA_023529015.1 Papaver nudicaule
TCAGGCATAATACAAAGCCTAACAGAATTACCAACCCTATGAGTGATTAGTGTCACAAGCATAGTCGTAATGCAGAACTTCTTGCAGCCAAATGATGAGGCATACCAAGCATAAACATTCCTCCATCCCTGCTGTATTGCAACCACCAAAGAGATGTTGCCAGCCGACCATTTACAAAAAGGGCCTGAGAGTTGATTAATGGAGACCTTGTGATGTTGTCTCCATTCTCCTTTGCGCCACAAAGGAAAAGCCCATAAAATAACCTCCTTCTGAGCCATAAGATAGCTTGGGATCTTCTTCAGCATAAGAGTACATTGACTTCTACTATGACTATGATGTAGTAAAAGCACATTCAGGACACAATCGAAAGTACAAAAGAAAAGACTTAAAGGAAAGACTAATGAAGGATTTAAACACAAAAAACAACACACTAAAACAGAAACGAAGATTTATCCAGCTAAGAAAAGCCAAGCAGCCCGCCTCCAAAGTCTGCAAATCCAAGGTTGTCACGAACTCAGGGCAAAGGACTCTAGATGAGGAAGCTAGAGAAACATCCATCAACCTTGCCCAAGTATGTATTGTCGTGACAAATTTAGAAATTGCCTCTGTACTTAAGTATATACTCAAGTATGTGTTTCCTCCCGTGGTGATAGTATTTAATACCATAAACAATAAATCTTGGATATTTATTTAAAAGATTTTTCTTAAAGAGAAGCAATATAACCGTATTTAAAGAGAAGACAATATAACCGTATATACACATTTTCTAAAAATATAAAAAAATTATTTTTTAGGTGAAAAAAATATGGTAAAGAAAATATTAATTGTGTTTTTTAAGTATGATATGATATTTCTTTTAACTTTGGTGAATAATTTCATGAGAGATTTATTTCATAGCTAAAAAATTAAAAATTGTATGATTTATTTCCTTAACAGGATTGTATTTTTGAAGAGACAAATTTTATATTGCAAGTTTTTAACTGACTATGGAATTCCGGGATATCTGTCTATAGTCTATACGCTACACCGCCTTTGTTTCTCTCATCTTGCAGCATCTCTCCGCACGCACCAGGTAAAGATTTGGTTTACATCGTAATCATCATCTCTTTTTCCATCTTCTTTTCTTCTTTACATTTTCTTCTTCCCGGTAAGTCTTAATCTTCTTTTTTTTTTTGAGGATAAAGGTTGAAATATTATTGAAGAACAAAAAGATTGTAAGTTACAACCAATGATTACATCCCAAACAAAAACAGGGCATCTACCCAACTAAACTAGAGGATACAATTAGTTCACTACTGCCTTCCAATTTAGTACAAGATCCCTAAAACCATAATATCTGAACCATTTTGGTTCAACCCCCCAAATAAATAGTGTATTTTTTACTTCATCTATAAGTGTCTTCACCTCTCTGTCTCTTTTTCCAGCCATAACTCTTCTATTTCTTTCACTCCATATGACCCAGCAAACAACAAAGAATAACACTGGCCACAGTTTTCTGCCTAACTTTTTAGCTTTCCTGAACTTCCATGCTACAATATCTTTTTCCACAGTTTCATTCATCACCCATTTGATTCTAAAAGCATCTATAAAATAACCCCATATCTCCCAAGCAGTTCTGCAGTGTAGTAACAAGTGGTCTGCAGTTTCTTCTTCTTTCTTGCACATGATGCAGATATTATTCACTATATTGCAGCCCCTTCTATTCTGACTATCTATTGTAGGTATAGCTTTATGTACTACAGACCAAATAAAGAATTGAACTTTGGGAGGCACTTGTTTAACCCAAATACTTTTATATGGAAAGGCAGTACTATTGTTTACTCTATTCTCCTCAGTGTATAGCCAATCAAAGCAAGATTTCACTGAAAATGGTTTACCTGAACTGCATATGATGGAATCTGTGTCAAGGGACAGAGTTGGTGGATCTCCCAGAAAATTTATCAATTCAGCAATTTGAAGTAGATCTCTAATCCCTGGAACATTCATGAATTTCATATCCCATCTTCCTTGAGCAATAGATTCTTGAATTGTTGCTGATTTGTTTAGTGCTTTCCTATATGCTCTTGGAAATTTATCTTTCAATCTCCCTCTATTCTTCCAAGTATCCAGCCAAAATCTAATTGAAGTACCATTTCCAATATTTGTATAAGAGCATTTCTCTATTACCTGTTTCTCCTTCTGAATGACCATCCAGGGACTTCTTCCCAAGTTCTGATCACTATCTTGTATCCAGAGATCTTCTTCAATGGCTCCCATCTTCTCTTGAATTACTCTCCTCCATAGAGAAAGCTTCTCATTCTGATATCTCCAAACCCACTTGGCCATTAGAACCTTGTTGGTTAGTCTCAACTCTCTCAAAGCTAATCCACAAAATTCTTTAGGTTTACAAATCTTCTCCCAAGAAACCCAATTGATTTTTCTCTTTTTCTTTGTAGATCCCCACAGAAATCTTCTCATAATGGTCTTGAGCTTCTCTTCTATGCCAACAGGCATTTTGAACATAGACATATAATAGACAGGCAGAGATAATAATGTAGATTTTATAAGTACCACTCTTCCAGCTTTTGTTAACTGTCTTCTCCTCCAAGGGTTTAGTTTTTTCTAAAACTTCTCAATAATAGCCTCCCATATTTCAGCTGCATTGCACTTAGCGCCAATAGGCATTCCTAAGTACTTTAGAGGAAGTTTTTCAATCTGACATCCCATAATCTGTGCTAAATCCCTTATTTTGTTGTCTGCACCTATACTAACTATTGCAGACTTTGCAATGTTAATTCTTAGCCCAGTAATAGCTTCAAAAGTCTGCAGTACAAGAATCAGATTCTCCATTTCTTCTTCTCTAGCATCAAGAAAAACCAAAGTATCATCTGCAAATTGCAGGTGAGTGACTTTGATCTTATTTCTAATATTGAAACCTGTAAACATGTTCAACTGCACTGCTCTATTCATGAGTTTTGTAAAAACTTCAGCCACAATGATGAAAAGAAAAGGAGATAATGAATCTCCCTGCAAATTGCAGGTAAGTCTTAATCTTCGTACAACCATTACTGATTTAACTTATATTTTCTATTGATTCAGAAATTAGGATTTGGGTCCCATTAAATCTTCAATCAAGAGTTTATTTTCTCAAATCGTGGATGCTGTTTCAAGGTAAAAAAACTATGACCGTGTGAATAGTGGAACCCGTCGGCAATCCGGTAACTTGATTAATTAATTGTTGGTTTTCTCCACCGCAAATCTTTCGTACCATTTCAATTAGGGTACCTAATTATGCTTCTGTAATGTTTGTTGTTGTCAACTTAATGTGGACACATTGTTATCGGCATTCTTCAATCAATATTATTCAGGTGAGACCATCCTTCACATAACATTTCATCTGTAGTGAAGAACATCATTTACAAGGTTTCGAGTATGAAGTTGCTTTCTGACATCGCATTATGGTTCCATTAATTAGAGACGGCATTTAGAAGTCAAGTCAATTTACGATCAAGGGTTACTCCAGAAGTCACCATAGATGTGTGCTTACTGTGGCTCAAAGAAACCCTCTTAATCTCAAGGTAATTCTGAAGGCGATTTGTGTCTGCCTTGACAAGTCGGACGAACCAGTGAATACTGAGGATGTTTTAGGTGCCCCTTGTGCAGGAAGCCTGTCTTTGCTTTTCGAGCCGGTAAAAAAATCTAAGCATTCTCTACTCTAGATTTTATATCTAAGAAATTATGTGACGACTAAGCTTCGTAGATTTTATTTCTAATTTCGTATTGCAAAATATTTCGTAGTGTATAATAGATCGAATTAGATTGAATAAAAGGTCTTGCTTGATTATCTCAATCATGTCTGCTTTTAATCAACTTTTGTTTTTTTATAGCCGCTTTTCTGAAAATCACATTTTAGCATTATCACATGTCTGATAAAAAAAACACACCACGATCTAGCGTAGATATCTTTGTAGATTAACTCGTCTATTTGTTTATTGCAGAGACTAATGTGGTTTATCGACCAATCCGTGAGCATCATAGCTGTTTACGAGGTACAGTTCGTTGACTATTTCATAGAAATGCTTTTAAAACCGAAAAAAAAAATGTTCTTCTAAACATCACTATTTTCCTCCCCCTATTATCTTTGCAATCTTGCATACCCTATACCTACATTAACAGTATTTATCATATGATTGGTTGGTTTCTCTCAGGTTTCTCAAGCACTCCTGATCAGTATTTGACAATCTATTCTATACAACGTCCTGGTCCAAACCAATTGACGTGAGGTAGGTGCTGCTGAATTTACAGCCTCCTTTATACCACCTAGGACACTAAATATCTGTTGCTAATCATCTAGGTTTGTTGAGATTGATACAATTTGACCAGTTGTGAGACAATCTAAGACACTTATCTGTTGCTAATCATCTAGGTGTTTTTACCTGCAAAAACAATGTACCGTCTCTGGGTACTTTCGTAGTTCTCGGAGATCAAAGTCGAACAAGACAAGCCTAAACCAAGGATGGCCGTTCCCGTCTTGCTTCGGTCACAGAGAGGATAGAGGTTGGTCTAGGGAGGGAAACAGCGAAGAAACTTGAGATCAGGTTGAGGATGTGTTTTTGGGTGTAAGAGTTCAAGATCTCCGTCGTGAAGTCGACTGGAAATCTCCAAGGCTAGAAACGTGTTTCGATTCTCAGGTGTTTTCTCTGAGGCTCTGGTTGTTTCTGTTTGGTGTGTTCTAGGTGTTCTGAACGTTCTGCCTTGGAAGATAGAGAAGGTGGAAGTCGTGGAAGAGTGGAGGAGTGGAGGACATGCGTTGGTTTCCGTAACTACCTGAGTCGTGTAGAACATACCCACTCGCGCCATCTTCTCGTAACTGTCCACTATCTCCATCAGTTTCTTTCAACTGCCGTAGACCGCCAGACCAATACCCCTAAAGTTATCCCCCCGTGTGATGTTTTGATGTCTCGAGCGAGTGATACGCGGATATTGTGTAGTTTAGTTGAGTAGAGTAGGGTCGTACGACTAATTGTCGTGACCAATATGAGCGTAGTGCCTCCGGGACACGAGTATAGGAGTGGCCTTGGCTGTTGGCCAAGGCCATGAGTGTTTGAATGCGCTTTGGCGCTAGTTATGGTGGCGCCATGGCTCTTGGCACCACGGCCTTGGCCTTTGGCCGAGGCCAACCTGTTGTGGCGCCATGGACTATGGCCCTTGGCCAAGGTCCACTTGTTGTGGCGCCATGGGTCATGGCGCCACGGCCTTGGCCTCTGGCCAAGGCTAGCCTGTTTGCGGCTATATTCATTGTTACGGCCTTGGCCTTTGGCCAAGGCTAAGTAGGTTTGTGGCGGCTTACGCCATGGCCTTGGCCTTTTGGCCAAGGCTGATTTTTGTGGATCCATGGCGGCTCATGGTTTGTGGTGCCATGCTATGTGGCGTTATGGCTTTGGCATCTGGCCAAGCTTGACTCTGGGGCAACCTGTGCCTTAGTCGTGGTGTGAGTGCTTATGCTGCAACACACTTGAGGTCATGGCGTGTTTATCCATGGTATGCTAGACCATCCTGAACTTGGGATTAGGTCCGCTTAAGCCTGTTTAGGCTGATGTATGCCTCTCGGAGAGCTCTGGGCCGGCCTAGAGCTTCAATATTTCCGAGGCTTGCATTAAGACTCGTATGTTGAGTCGTATTAAGAGGAAATCCACGAGGATACATCTCTGTTGATTCTTCACCGTGTACCATTAAGCGACCTGGCTCTGAGCAGATCAATGGGTTTAATATGCTGGTGAGATTATTAGTACTGCTCCATGATATTACCCTCCCCGCCGGAGTCATAAGAGAGAGCTCATAGAGAGTTTGTTTAGCTCATGGAATGGGTTGCACTCTGAGCTATAGAGATGAGACTGAATAGGCGATTGCCCTTAATAAGACATGGTTTCGAGAGTGTTTTGACAATCTTGTCCCTCTCTCATTTTTCACCATCTACAGAAAGTCCCCTGGTTAGTGTGGAACAGAAATGTTTCATGCTAAGCACTCAGATGGTGATGGCAATGGTCTGAGGTTTTCCGTCTAATACTAGCACATGGCCTCATGGAATGGATTAAAAGTAAATTCATATGTAAGTGCGTATATGTTGCTAAAACAGGGTTTTTGGTTAACGGGACAATGGTGTTCCCGAGGTTCGGGGCATTCCGGGTGCAGCCCCTGAGGTTTGGCAGGTCTGTCCTCTAGTCGACGGTGCTCGGCTCGACTTGACTGAGGACTCTCTAGGGTTTCTAAACCCATATGGAGGTGAGATCACACTCGTGCTTTATCGGTGGTATTATCTAGATAAAAGGAAGGGTGACGGATTACCGGTTTCTTGGCGTAAATTCCTCCTTCCTCCCAGGGAATTTCTGAGATAATCTCGTTTGGGTCCGTTGATAGACTCTGACCGAAACTTTGAACATACCGCCCTCTATCTTCATCCTCCGTGCGTTTTAGTCATGCTCCGTGTACGACGCATCCGATTTCTAGGGTTTCGCCCACGTATATATATACATGTGTGAGATGACGTTATAATCTTCATCTTCTCATACTAGCTCTTCTGCGGTGAGTGTTTCTCGAGATCCATGTGTTGATGGTGGTTTTTGGCGAGGAGGTCACAGGAGTAATTTCGCATCAATTTCTGGCGTCCTGGAATAGCTCGAGACAAGGTATGGATTTATTTTATAGTAGGGATAAGGTATTTTGGTTGCATTTAGCCATACTTTGATATCTCACGACCCTAGCCTAGTAGCATGGTCTATATCCCTAGCCTATACGTAAAAATACCTAAGCATGTGCATAAGCCTAGCTCATGCTTGAGCCAAACCTAGGCAATTCACGTCACCAATACTTGGAGACACACGGCCATCCCTTGGCCAAGCTTGGATGTCAATACGCCATCTTCCCTTTGGCCTATGGCCTAAGCCTAGTCCCGCCAGTACCTTGGCTTTCACTCTCGTGGCCTAGCTTAGCCCGCCATTAGCTTTGGCCATCTTCCTCTTGGCCTAGCTTAGCCCGCCATTAGCTTTGGCCATCATACCTTGGCCTTTACCCTCTCGTGGCCTAAGCCTAGTCCCGCCAGCTCCTTGGCCATCTTCCTATGTCCTAAGCCTAACCCCGCCAACACCTTGGCTTTCACTTGCGTGGCCTAAGCTTAACCCGCCATAGCCTTGGCCGTTATTCTTTGGCCTATGGCCTAGCTTAGCTCCCGCCAATGCCTCACGCCACCTTCCTTGGCCTATGGCCTAGCTTAGCCTCCGCCAATGCTTCACGCCCCTAGCCTTGGATGCCCATGCTTCTAGCTTGCCCTAATCTTGGATATCCATGTCTTTGGCGTGCCTTGGCACTTGGGTGCCCACGCCACCTCCTTGGCCTAATTATGGGTACCCATGCTATTGCCCTGGCCTAATCTTGGAGCCCCATGACTTTGCCTTGGCCAAATCTTGGAGGCCCAAAGTCAAGGCGCGGCTAAACCTTGGGGGCCTTACGGTTTCCCCCTACTTGTGCTCACGGAGAGCCATGGTATTTTCTTCTCTCACGGGCTCTAGTTGCCCCCTTGGGACTAGAATATATTCTTCTCTAGCCTCCCCTCTATTTATGGGTCCCACTGATCCAAATCCTAGAGGATTATGGATTTTATTAAGTCCATAATACTCTAGTTTCCTAATCAAGTTCGGAAATCTGGCAGTTCAGCTCACGTATTTCCTCATGGCGTGATTTTTACAGCCCAATCCGTGAGGAATTAGGGGGCGCTTCCTTCACGAAATATTTTCCTCTGTGAGTTCCCTACAACATACTAAAAATTCAGAATTTTATCTAATATGGTCTGGCCTGGGTGATTTTACCAATGGACAACATGCAAACTGTTCAGAAATCTGAAAATAACATAAATGTTGTGGCTTATCCTTTTCGCCTTATACCTAATTTCTCAATAAGATTATTATACCATGCAACATGGCTTATTATGATTATTATGGCCTATCTTTAGGTCTTGTATTGGCAATGCTTATGCATTCTTGATGATGGCTACGCTGTGATAGCATCATTCGTCTGTTTTTCCTGATTATGGACTTGCTTCTATAAATCAGTGCTATAATTCTTAATCATGGCTCATGGCTATGACCTATATTATTTTAGACATTCATATGTCTTCATTACTCATAGAATTGGTGCATTACATGCCACAAGCCAATTTCTCATATTTATGGCAAACTGAAAGTCGTACTTATTTGATTGTTGCCACAGAGAGTTGCTGAAATCCTCTCAGTCTAATTGGCGATTGCATAGCTCAATCCTTAGACTTACCTTATCTTATCTAATGGCGGTTGCTAGCTCAACCCTTAGATTTATCTCATTGGTTTAAATGGCGATTGCCCGGCTCAATCCTTAAACCAAACCTAAAAGAGATATTCAAAGCTTATCGCTTAATCTCTATCTTTACGCAAAGTCCTAAGTTTACCAGTAATTGGTACGACTTGCACCTAGTCATCTTTGACTTAACAAATCTTAACAAATCTTACGAGAATCAAGTAAGTTACATGGGGGGATATTCTTTTAGGGTTTTGGTTTGGCGGTCTACGGCACGTGTGATTGCAACGGCTCAATCACTTAACGGGAAAGAAAACTAAGTCGTGCGAACGTTGCTGAGAAGATGGGATAGAGTAGTGGGCGGTTCATTCTTCCCTAATATTAGGCGCAAGACTTGCCCCACTTACCCCACACTCCCACTCTTCCACTTCTTCCACTTCTTACGAGATCAGTTGGAATTCTATTGCTATAAATAGGTCACTCGACCAGTTTGGAGAGATAACAACAAGTTCTCCAGCAAGAACAATCAGTTTAATTCAGTGCAAGTTCAATCAATCAATCTCATCGATAATTGATTAACTCTTCTCATTCAGCATTCAATATCTAGTGAGAACTGAATATCCAATCTTCTTTAGCAATTTAATCATCAACATCACAGAAAATCATAGCAATTCTCTGATCTCATCTTTCTCTGCTTCCCTCCCTAAACCAACCCTATTTCCTCTTCTTGTAACTGAAGCAATACTCGAACGACCATTTCTTTGTTTAGGCGAGTCTTGTTCGATCTTGACCTCTCGAATTCATCACAATCTTTTATTACATCATCACACTTCATACTTTACCCCTCAGATTCTCTTTATTGTTTTACACCTAAAACACCATGGCCGGTGATGATTCTGGTTCGTCCTCGCAAAAGAGAGCTTACGCTAGACGACGAGTGGCTGAGATCATGGCTGACGAGAGCGTTTCTGGTTCGTCTTCGTAGAGAGGAGCTTATGTGAAGCGGTGGACGTGGATCCCGAGTCCGGTGAGTATCTTTTCCCAGTTTCATTATACACGTGTTCTGTCCTCTTGACAAGGGTTGTGGTGCTGCAGTGTAGGGTCATGGTAACCCGTAGCCGAGGACGCTTGAGTGCCGGGAAGTTAAGTCCCGAGGAAGTCCTTCCGCCTGTTCAGGCCTTAGCAGGGGATTCGGTAAGCTTTTGTGCTGGCTCGTCCTTTTCTTCCCCTTCTCTATATCTCTTCTGAGCATCGTTCCTCTCCTTCAGGGGATTCAACCTCGCAAGAAGAAACGGAGTGTGTCTAAGAAGAATCAGTCTGTCCAGAGGGGATCTCCAGTTTACTCTCCGGTTTCGGTTGTTGCCGTGGACGAAGACAACGACAACGGTGTTGGTGATGTTGACACTTCATTCCAAGGAGGTTCTGTTCTTGATGACGCCGGCCTAGGAATAGACGAGGTCGACTGTTCGCGGGCTGGTCTCCCTTTCGTTCCGGAGATGGTTTCCCTTTCTGAGGAACAGAGGTCCGTCAGTGGTTTCCTTGTGCCGACTCCTTACGCAGATACTTATGAGAAAATTTGGAGAAGATACGGTCACATCGCTACCAGGCGACTGATGAAGGATACTCCTGTCATGGTTACTATGGTTTCTCTGCTTCTTCCCGTGATTAGGGAGATGGAGGAAGAAAAGTTATACGACGTAACTTCTGAGATGATCCAGAGGTGGGAGACTCACATTGCCGTCCTGGAGGCGATGATGTGCAATGTAGGCTGGCTTCGTCAACGTCTCGAAATCGTGAAGGTAGACCGTGCTGGGATGATTTCGAACACCTTTCCTTGTTCGAGAGATCTTCTCTGCGCCGAACAGGACTTGGAGGGACTATCTGACAAGGCTGGTCGAATGTTGAAAGCTATTCGGGCCAAGGAACAAGCTCTGATCGAAGAGTCTAATGAGGTTAATGAGGTGATTGAGAGTTTGAAGAAGAAGAATGACGTTTTCCGTCAGAGGGTGGAGATGCTCTACAATCGAGACTATTCTCTGTTGGATGGTTTGCTTTGAAAGTTAGAGAGAGATTTTTTTTTTTTAAAGGACCTCCAAGTGTGAGGAGTGTTCTTATTTGCAGTTCCAATGAATGAGATATATTGAGACTCTTTCTTCTTCTCTTCTCTCTCTCTTTTTTTTTTTTTAAAAAAAAATGGTTGAGCATTTTCATCTGGAAGGGCGAAGTTTCTCTTCCTTGACCTAAGTCCCCACGCGTTCCGTGTCTCTGGGCTTGCTCCGGTAATCCTTCTGTAGAAGCGATGTCGGCTTCCTTCGTTCACGAGGTTGCGGATCTGCTAGAGTAGGATCATGCTTCATCCCCTTCCATTATCGTCGTGGCGGTGTAATGTCGACCCATGGCTCGGTGGTTCACTGCCCACTAAGGGACCTAAAGGTCGTGGTCTCAAGCCCCAGCGTTGTCTTCTCTTTCCCTCGTTTTTTATTTTTTTTATATGTGCGGCGCCACGGGTCGGGGCGCCACACCCATGGCGCCGTCTTTTCCTCTTCTTCTCGCGGCGCCATGGATAGTGGCGTCCCATGGCGCCTCGGCGTTTTTTTTTTTTTTTTTAATTGTTTATTGTTGCCGAGTTGTGGTGCTGTGGTTCTCCAGTCTTCCGTGTCGGCCTTCTCGTAACGGCTCCCCTCAGGCATAGTATGCCTTTAGCCATTTACCATTGATGACAGTCCCCTCTGCCTTCCCGTCTACGGTGACTATCTTGTAGTACCCACTCGCAGATGCCTTCGAGATAACGTAAGGTCCTTCCCAGTTTGGAGCGAATTTTGGTGCCGTGGCGTCCTGTTGGATATACTTCGCCGTTTTCAATACCAAGTCTCCCACTTGAAAAGTTCTTGGCTTTACCGCTTTGTTGTAAGCCCGAGAAAGCCTCTTCCGATACATCTCTACGTGTCTTTCCGCTTTGGTCCGTCTTGAATCCAGGGAGTCTAGCTCCGATATCCTCGAATCAGCTATCTCAGCTTCATCCCAATGGACGCCACTTGCCGCTGCGATACGAGCAGATGGTACCTTGATTTCTGCTGGCAATATGGCGTCGGCGCCGTAGACGAGCGAATAGGGCGAAGTTCCTGTGGAGCTTCGTGGAGAGATCATGTAAGCCCATAACGCCATAGGTAGTTGTTCGTGCCACGACCTCGGATTATCGTGTACGGTTCTGCTGATGATCCGAATCAACGTCTTGTTGGTACTCTCTGCCAGTCTGTTCTCTTGGGGGTAGTATGGTGTTGAGCAGATGTGTTGGATCTCGTACCTTCGGAGTAATTTTGCCACGTCTTTGTTGACAAACGGTGTCCCGTTATCTGTGATAATGTGCTTGGGGATCCTGAATCTACAGATGATGTGCTCCTTGATAAATGCTGCGATTGTGACACCGGTTGTGCTCTTCAAAGGTATTGCTTCCACCCATTTGCTGAAGTACTCTGTCGCGGTGATGATATATTCTTGGTTTTTCGAGGAAGGGGGGTTGATCTTTCCAATAAGGTCGAGTCCCCAGCTATAAAATGGCCAGGGGATGCTGACTGATCGTAGTGGTAGGCATGGGGTGTGGATGAGATTTCCGTGAGTCTGACACTTGTGACATTTTTGTACGAAGGAAGCCGCGTCGTCTTCCATGGTTAGCCAATAGTATCTCTCATGGATTTGTAGGAACAGCTTCCTCTTCCCTTGGTGTTCGGCTTCGTGTATTTCTCTCAGCACCGTGGGGATCTCCTCGTCCGACAAGCAACGAAGCAAACCTCCTTCGTAACTTTTACGATATAGTACTCCTTCGTGGTAGAGGAATCTCCTGGACCTTTTAATCAAACGGCTAGCTACGTGTCGGTCCTCCGGTAAGATCTTATCGTTGAGGTACTTGATAAAGGGTTCCTTCCAATCCTCAGAAGGCTGGCATGTTAGAGCTTCGGGTTGGTGAGGGGGAGTCTGGCAGTTGGAGCAATCCTCTTGCAACGCCCGAGATTGTTCTTCCATTGTTGGCCAGTAGTAGCTGAGTCTTTGGAGTCGTCGATACAGGGTCACGACAAGAGTTTGTCCACAGACCTCGTTGTGGATGCGTTCGAGTTGTTCTCGTGCTTCGAGTCCTCCTAAGCATCGTGATAGCGACCCGTCTGGGTTTCTGTGATATAATACCCCATGGAAAAGAAAGAAGTGTTTTAACTCTCTTATCCCAAGCTTTCTTGTGGAGGTATAGTTACCTAAATCTTCGATAATGGGCGTTCGCCAGTCGTTGTCGTGTATGAGCTCGCCTTCTGTCAGCCAAGTCGAGGGGGCGATGCGTCTCTTTACTGTTACGATCTCCTCCTCTCCCTTAAATTGGAGTTTGGATGTCAGGGTCGCCAGGCAGTCCGCGTGTCTGTTGTTAGTGCGTCCAGTATGCGTTATGGTGGCGTCGGCGAAGTGGTTCAGCAGTCTTTGGGCCTCGGCCCTATGAGGGGCGAGTGTGATTTCCTTGAGAGAGTATACTCCGTTCATTTGGTTTACCAGTAATTTGGAATCGCCTATAATTTCGAGGTGTGTAGCGCCAGCTTGTTTGGCTAGCGATAGCCCTAGGAGAAAAGCTTCGTATTCCGCTGAGTTGTTCGTACACTTGAAATCCAATTTAAACGAATGGGAGAACACTTCGCCTGTTGGGGATACCAAAACGACGCCCGCTCCTCCAGTATTGTCGCTCGGGGTAGCAGACCCGTCAAAGTATAAGAGCCATGTGTCCGTGTTCATCAGCGTTATCTCTGGGAACTCGCCCGGCACTTCTTCGTGTAGAGTCGTTGAGTCTTCCCCTGGGAAGGCAGCAAGAAGGTCGGCTACCGCTTGTCCCTTGATGGCCTTCGGAGACACACAAGCTATGTCGAACTCAGACATCTGCAACAACCATTTTGCTGGTCTTCCTATCAAGGCGGGCTTCGAGAGGAGATACTTGATAGGGTCTGCCTTCGCCATCAGGACTACTTGGTTGGAAAGGAGGTAGTGTCGAAGATTTTGTACCGCGAAAATCAAGGATAGGCACGCTTTCTCGGCTTTGGGGTACCGGAGTTCCGCGTCTTTCAGGGTGCGGCTGATGTAGTATACTGGACATTCGACCCCTCCTTCGTCTTCTTGCGCCAGAAGTGCTCCGATTGCGACGTCACTTGAGGTGGTGTAAAGGAGTAGTGGTTTTTCCGGGGCGGGCGACTTCATTACTGCAGGTGACAGGAGTAGTTGTTGTATCTTCTGGAACGCCTCTTATTGAACAGATGTCTAGGTGAACGCAGCGTCTTTCTTTAACAAGGGGGTGAACGACGCTACGAACTGAGCGAGTCCCGGGATGAAGCGTCGAATGTAAGAAACTTTCCCCATGAAACTCTTTAGTCTCTCACCGTCCGAGGTGGAGGCATGGTGGTGATGGCTTGGGTCTTGGACGGGTCGACCTCGATCCCTTGTTTGGTTACTTGAAAGCCGAGGAATTTCCCTGAGGAGACTCCAAAAGCGCACTTCAGAGGGTTCATTTTTAGTTTGTACTCCCGACACCTCTCGAACACGCGTCGTAATACTCCTACGTGTGATGCTCTGGTCCTGGATTTAACAACTACATCGTCTACGTAGTCCTCGACCTCCTTATGCATCATGTCGTGGAAGATGGCTATCATTGCTCGCTGGTAGGTAGCTCCTGCGTTCTTTAGGCCAAAGGGCATGACCGTGTAGTAGAAGTTCCCGAGGGGCGTCCGGAATGCTGTCCTCGGGGCGTCGTGTTCATACATTTTTATTTGGTTATACCCGTTGTACCCGTCCATGAAGGAGAACATAGCGTGTCCACTGGTGGCATCTACAAGCATGTCAATATTCGGAAGTGGGAAATCATCCTTCGGGCAGCACTTGTTCAGGTCTCTGAAGTCGACACCGCAACGTATTTGGCCGTTTTTCTTCTTAACGGGTACGTTTGCTAGCCAAGTAGTGTGTTGGATGGGCTTGATAAACCCTGCTGCCAGTAGCTTCTGTATCTCGACCTTTATCTCCTCCTCCACGTCGTGCCTGAAATTTCTTGGTTGTTGTTTGACTGGTCTGGAACCCGGGATAATGGACAAGTGGTGTGTCACCAGTTTTTCATCGAGTCCCGGCATCTCCTCGTACGTCCAGGCGAACGTGTCTTGGTATTCTTTTAGTAGGTCTACGAACTCGGTGCGTTCTCCGGGGGACAAGGTCGAACTGATGAAGATGGGTCTGGGTGAATCGTCTGTCCCGATATTTATGGTTTCGAGTGCGTCTGAGGTGGAGTCTGTCCCATCTTGCAGTTGTGGGGGTGCATCCTGGACTTCATCTTCCACTTGTCGCTCGTTGTAGCTACATTCTCCAGGGTGGGGAGAGCTATAACTAGCCTCCCCTGTTAATTGCTATAACGGGCGTCGGAGGTAAACCACTCTCCCTTTAGCGTCCTGGGTTGTCACGAAGTTTCCTGCCCTTTTGTGAGTCGCCGTCTTGCCCTCTCCTTTTCTTTGCTCCGAGCCCCCGTCTGACCGTCGTTGTGGGTCACACCTCTCCAGGGATTCCCAATTCGGGAGTGGGATACTATAGACTTTGTCTTGGCGCTGGGAAGCCTCGTCTTTCGGATCTACAAACTCGGCATCGTATATGGATGAGTAAGGGGAAGGAGATGCAGTTACGCGAATAATACCTTCGTTTAGGACTGATTTCAAGCATTGGTGGTAAGTAGAAGCGATGACTTTGTTCTCGTGTAGCCAGGGCCTTCCTAGTATCATGTGGTACTCCGGCTCCTTCTCGATTACGTGGAACTTAGTTTTCGTGTGGATAGGCCCGACCTTCAACTCCAAGTTGACATGTCCATATGTACTCGTCTTGTTCCCTTCGAAGTCCTTCATTATGATGGGCTGATAAATTACTTGCTGTTTAGGAGTTTTTGCGATCCTCAGGGTCTTGAGGGAGACCACGTTGGCTGCAGCTCCGGTATCAACTAGCGCTCTCTTGAACTCAGTGCCTTTGATGTGAGCGGTTACGTAGAGGGCGCGGTTGTGTCCTTCTTCAGCCAGCATGTCCTTGTCGGTGAAAGTGATGTCCTGCGTCTGCGCGTCGGCCATTAAAGACATCTCGGAAATCATGGGTAGGGTTGGAGTGAGGTTGACTTCGAAGGCGATGCGGTTGAGGGCGTCGAACGTGTCTATGCGTTGTCCTTTTGAAAAATGGAGGGTCTCGCATAGTCTTTCGATGAGAAGGGTAGCTTCGTCCTTTGTAGATTTGTCGTAGGCGGTGAAGCTCCCGACGTGGATTGTTGTATTGAAGTGAGGTTCTTGCGCCGTCATCTCCCAGGGTAGACGCTTCTTCATAGATAACCTTCTGGGACCGAGAGAATGATCTCCCACTGTGGTCGCCAACTGTTTTTACCTGCAAAAACAATGTACCGTCTCTGGGTACTTTCGTAGTGCTCGGATATCAAAGTCGAACAAGACAAGCCTAAACCAAGGATGGGCGTTCCCGTCTTGCTTCGGTCACAGAGAGGATAGGGGTTGGTCTAGGGAGGGAAACATCGAAGAAACTTGAGATCAGGTTGAGGATGTGTTTTTGGGTGTAAGAGTTCAAGATCTCCGTCGTGAAGTTGACTGGAAATCTCCAAGGCTAGAAACGTGTTTCGATTCTCAGGTGTTTTCTCTGAGGCTCTGGTTGTTTCTGTTTTGTGTGTTCTAGGTGTTCTGAACGTTCTGCCTTGGAAGATAGAGGAAGCCTCTATTTATAGTTTGAACTCACCCTGATCTCTCGACAGAGAAGGTGGAAGTCGTGGAAGAGTGGAGGACATGCGTTGGTTTCCGTAACTGCCTGAGTCGTGTAGAACATGCCCACTCGCGCCATCTTCTCGTAACTGTCTACTATCTCCATCAGTTTCTTTCAACTGCAGTAGACCGCCAGACCAATACCCCTAAAGTTATCCTCCCGTGTGATGTTTTGATGTCTCGAGCGAGTGATACGCGGATAATGTGTAGTTGAGTTGAGTAGAGTAGGGTCGTACGACTAATTTTCGTGACCAACATGAGCGTAGTGCCTCCGGGACACGAGTATAGGAGTGGCCTTGGCCACGGAGGACACGAGTATAGGAGTGGCCTTGGCTGTTGGCCAAGGCCATGAGTGTTTGAATGCGCTTTGGCGCTAGTTATGGTGGCGCCATGGCTCTTGGCGCCACGGCCTTGGCCTTTGGCCGAGGCCAACCTGTTGTGGCGCCATGGACTATGGCGCCACAGCCTTGGCTTTTGGCAAAAGCCAATTTTGGACGCGCTTTGGCGTTAGTCGTGTAAAAGGGGGCACCAGGGCTTATGGCGCCACGACCTTGGCCCTTGGCCAAGGTCCACTTGTTGTGGCGTCATGGGTCATGGCGCCACGGCCTTGGCCTCTGGCCAAGGCCAGCCTGTTTGCGGCTATATTCATTGTTACGGCCTTGGCCTTTGGCCAAGGCTAAGTAGGTTTGTGGCGGCTTACGCCATGGCCTTGGCCTTTTGGCCAAGGCTGATTTTTGTGGATCCATGGCGGCTCATGGTTTGTGGTGCCATACTATGTGGCGTTATGGCTTTGGCATCTGGCCAAGCTTGACTCTGGGGCAACCTGTGCCTTAGTCGTGGTGTGAGTGCTTATGCTGCAACACACTTGAGGTCATGGCGTGTTTATCCATGGTATGCTAGACCATCCTGAACTTGGGATTAGGTCCGCTTAAGCCTGTTTAGGCTGATGTATGCCTCTCGGAGAGCTCTGGGCCGGCCTGGTGTTTTAGGTATAAAACAAATAAGAGAATCTGAGGGGTAAAGTATGAAGTGTGATGATGTAATAAAAGATTATGATGAATTCGAGAGGTCAAGATCGAACAAGACTCGCCTAAACCAAGAAATGGCCGTTCGAGTATTGCTTCAGTTACAAGAAGAGGATTTTAGGGTTGGTTTAGGGAGGGAAGCAGAGAAAGACGAGATCAGAGAATTGCTATAATTTCTGTGATATTGAGATAGATATTGCTAGATAAGGATGAATATTCAGTTCTCACTAGATAATAAATGCTGAATGAGAAGAGTTAATCAATTATCGATAAGATAGACTTGATTATACTTGCACTGAACTTGTTGAACTTATCTGTTTTTTGATGAGATTGAGATCATTTCCCAAACTGGTCGAGTGACCTATTTATAGCAATACATTCTCAACTGATCTCGTAAGAAGTGGAAGAAGTGGAAGAGTGGGAGTGAGGAAAGAGTGGGGTCAGTTGTTAAGAGTCTTGCGCCTAATAATAGGGAAGACTAACAACCCACTATCTTATCCCATCTTCTCAGCAACGTTCACACGACTTAGTTTTCTTTCCCGTTAAGTGATTGAGCCGTTGCAATCACACGTGCCGTAGACCGCCAAACCAAAACCCTAAAGAATATCCCCCCATGTAACTTACTTGATTCTCGTAAGATTTGTTAAAGATTGAATATTTGTTAAGTCAAAGTTGACTAAGTGCAAAGTCGTACCAATTACTGGTAACTTAGGACTTTGCGTAAAGATAGAGATTAAGCGATAAGCTTGAATATCTCCTTAAGATTTGGTTTAAGGATTGAGCCTGGCAATCGCCATTTAAACCTAATGAGATAAATCTAAGGGTTGAGCTAGCAACCGCCATTAGATAAGATAAAATGAATCTAAGGGTTGAGCTAGCAACCACCATTAGATAAGATAAGTCTAAGGATTGAGCTATGCAATCGCCAATTAGACTGAGAGGATTTCAGCAACTCTCTGCGGCAAAAGTCAAATAAATACGACTTTCGGTTTGCCATAAATATGAGAAATTGGCTTGTGGCATGTAATGCACCAATTCTCTGAGTAATGAAGACATATGAATGTCCAAAATAATATAAGTCATAGCCATGAGCCATGGTTAAGAATTATAGCACTGATTTATAGAAGCAAGTCTATAACCAGGAAAAACAGACGAATGATGCTATCACGGCGTAGCCATCATCAAGAATGCATAAGCATTGCCAATACAAGACCTAAAGATAGGCCACAATAATTATAATAAGCCATGTTGCATGGTATAATAATTTTGTTGAGAAGTTAGGCATAAGGCGTAAAGAATAATCCACAACATTTATGTTATTTCAGATTTCTGAACAGTTTGCATGTTGTCCATTGGTAAAATCGCCCAGGCCAGCCTATATTAGATAAAAATCTGAATTTTTAGTAGGTTATAGGAAATTCACAGAGGAAAATATTTCGTGAAGGAAGCGCCTTCTAATTCCTCACGGATTGGGCTGTAAAAATCACGCCATGAAGAAATACGTGAGCTGAACTGCCAGATTTCCGAATTTGATTAGGAAACTAGAGTAGTATGGACTTAATAAAATCCATAATCCTCTAGGATTTGGATCAGTGAGGCCCATAAATAGGGGGAGGCTAGGAAGAGGTGAACCCTAGCTCAAAGGAGACAAGGCTAGCCGTGAGAGGAAGATGATGATCATGGACCTCCATAAGTACAAGTGAAGGAAAACAATAAGACCCCAGCGAATTAGGCGAGAGCCAACTATAAGGCCCCCATAAAATTAGGCTAAGCATGATTATGAGGCCTCCAATATTTGGCCAAGGCATAATCTTGGACCCCCAAGAGTTTGGCCAAGTCATGGCCGTGAGCCTCCAAGCAATAAGCTAGGGCATGGCCGTGGATGTCCAAGAAACTAAGCAAAGGGGATGCGTGGGCATCCAAAGACTAGGCAAGGGGTGGCGCAAGGCCCCCCAAGTAGTTGAGCAAGGGTGATGCCATGGGCATCCAAAGATTAAGGCGAGCCATAAGCATGGACACCCAAAAACTAAAGAGAGGGATTAGGCCAAAGATGGCCGTGAGGTGGGGATAAGGCAAAGGTGGCGTGGACGCCCAAAAATCAGGCCAAGGCATGGCCATGGACGTCCAAAGCTAAGGGGAAGGAGTGGCCATGGGCCTCCAAGGGTTCGGCGAGGCAAAAGATGTGGATACCCAAGTTTAGGCCAAGCAAGTAGTATGGGCATCCAAAGTTAGGCCAAGCCAAAGGCGTGGGCATCCAAAACTAGGTCAAGGCATGACCGTGGATGCCAAAAGTTTGGCCAAAGGAGTGGCGTGGGCATCTTAGCCAAGTAGATGGCCGTGTATACCCTAATCAGGCCAAGGTTGGCCGTGTACACCCAATATGCCTAAGGCGTGAATGGCCTAGGCTTTTGGCTCAAGCACGAGCTAAGCTAATGCGCATGCGTAGGTATTTTATCGTATAGGCTAGGGATATGGACCATGCTACTAGGCTAGGGTCGCGAGATATCAAAATACAGCTAACGGTAATTAAATATCTTATCCCTACTGTAAAAATAAATTCATACCTTATCTCGCGCTATTCCAGGATGCCAGAAATTGATGCGAAATTACTCCTGTGACCTCGTCCCCAAAAACCACCATCAACATTAAGTCCCCTGCGCAGCATGGAACCGTGAGTGTTCCAGGGTGAGCACAAAGTTGATGGGTCAGCTACATCCGCATAGAAGCCTTATTCACGATCATGGAGTCCAAACAGGGCCTAAAGACGAAGCCCGTTCAAGCAATATCCAGAGAGTCCTAATTAGGTTAGGACTCTCCCAAACCGTGCGTGATATATCTATATGCTCACGCAAATTCTCTTTCTTTTTTTTTGTGTCGTGAAGCTTGCCTTTCCCTCTTGAGTTTATTCTCCCTTTTCTCATAAACACAGTATTCTGTAGACTGGAAGATCAAGATGGCTGACAATGAATCCCGTAATTCTTCTTGTGCCGATGATGAAGTCACGTCCACCACAGCTGGAAGAGAGATCCCTCACATTAATGACGAGTTTGAAATTCGTTTGGCAAGTTTAACTCGAGTTACAGTCTCCCAAGACCAAGCTAAAATCCTTCCAAGAAATCCTAGCTCTCCAATGATTATCAACCCATCACTGGTGATCCGTTTTTGCCTGCAGAGAGGCGATTTCAGTGCTTCCAGTATTATCTACCGTTCTCCCCAGAGACAAATTAATTCATGGTCTTTGTATTTCCAGACAATGCTCAATATCCCAGACGTTAAGAAGACTTTAGAGAGTGCTGGAATTTTCTATGCTGTGAAGAGTTCGAATGCTTCCTTCGTGATCAGGGACAAACGTGCTTTGGCCGCCTTTCTATCCCGTTGGTGTGATGGCATAAACTCGTTCATATTCGCATGGGGAGAACTCGTAATTTCGCTAGAAGATGTAGCAGCACTGTTGAGACTTCCAATTAATGGAGAGTTCAATATTATTCTGAATGTGGATGAAAAGAAGATGCAAGCTCAGCTAAACAGCATTGCCGAGACTCTGAACAAGCATGACGATGCTTATGCTTCATGGATGGCTCACTGGTCTCAACCCAGTAATAGTTGTTCTTCATCACTGCACGTTGCTGCATTCCTCTTGCTTTGGCTATCAAAAGACGTTTTTGAGAATCTTCATGGTTACAAGGAGCTCAAACCCAGGTTCACTCCCTATGCCATAAGATTGGCCCAAGGTATTCCTGTACCCATTGGTTCTTTGTTTCTTGGTACTCTGTATGTCCAGCTTTCTGTCTTGTCTGCAAATATGAAATTTTCAAATAGTGCCGCCAAGATCGAGACATTCATATCAACCAACTTCATACAAGCTTGGTTGTATGAGCATTATCCTGATTATGCCCCGAACCTGTCTTCTAAGGACAAATCTTCGTCATATGATGCTCGAATTGTCCGCTGGATGAATAAACCCACTTCAAAGGATTTTATCACGTTCATGGATGACGAGAAAAAGATAGTTTTTCGTCCATGGACTTTGATCCCTGAAGGTGTAGCTCAGCTTCGATCATTTGGTGATGTTCCGCCCAGTGTTCTAGCAAAGGTCCTTGTTGCAAACGGATTTCCTACTGAAGCAGAGAAAATCTTTATGATAAGTTGTTGCAGCGGTCACCTCATTGGTATTAATGAAGCAGGGCGCTATGTTACCAAAGCATATAACATTGACCGAGGAGCTCGTCAGATGGGCTTTGACCAAGATATCCCGATGCAGCGAGGTGCTTCTCCAAAGAATATGCAGGATCTTCGTACCAAGGTGCTCAGTCCCGTGTTATTCCTCTCAGGGCAAAGAGTACCATCATTCACCGAAGCGGGCAGGCAATTTTGGGATAGCCAAATAAAGTTATGTAAAGACTTTATGGTTCTCCCTAAATAAGTATGCGCCATTCCTTGCAAAAACGACTTGGCAACATATCCTTTGCTCAAATATCGCACTCTTAAACGTAAAGTAGGAGATAAGAATGATTTGGTAATTACCTCGACTTTTCGAATGCTTTCATAAGTTTTATTTATACTGATGTTGACGCTTTATCATCACGTCTTGTACAGCAACCTTCATCGCCTAGCTCAAGACTCACCAATTTTGCGACGCCAATGTCTTTGTCTTTGGGTAGTCATCTTTCGGGAGAATCATTGCTTTTCCAAGGGAAGGATGGCTCAATGATGGACTTCTTGAATGATAAGCAAGTCCCCAATCTTAGTACACAAGATTGGGTGAAGGTAAGACTCCATTCCATTGCTTGTATTTTCACTTTTAGCGTAAAAAGTAAAAATCCCGTCAGATTTTCCTGTTTCGAGTCATGTTACGGGAATGGCTGTAGAATCTTCGTCCGATGTCGGATTTCGATGGTTGACCCCAATTTAGAAAAAGGACTTCAGTAGCTTTCACCTCAAAAAAGAAAATCTGAATTTCACGCATTTTTGCTCGTTATTTCATGTGCCACAAAGTGATGCCACGTCCAGTAATGTCGCAGTCTGTACGCTGTTTAGTGGAAAAATCATTCCGGACAGTAGGTTGCTCCAAAAATTAAGCCCTATTAGGACGTGATAGTAGACATCCATACGAACAACTCCCGTGAAGGAAGTTTCTTCATATCTCTTACTGATTTGTACAGATTTTGAGTTCTTCGCCGTTCTTCGTAAGAATTCAGATGTCAGAAAATTATATCTTCAAGATAACGTCGTAAATCCTTCGATATATCTTCTTTTAATGATTTTTCTTCTTTATTTGATGTAGGATGGACCTGCTACAGGAGTCGAGAAGTTCTCATTTGCTCCTTCAGAGCGAAGCCCCGTGTTTGAAGAATCGACTCCGAATACACTGCCCAAATCCACTGATATGATTACTGAGAAGAATAACAGTGGAGGCTCCACGGACCCTAAGTCTTCTGTGACACAGGTTACTTCTTGTCAAATTCTTCAATTCAAAATAGAATATTTAATACTTTATTCTCATCTTGTTTGCTCTTGCAGCCTTCTGGAGATAAAGAAGCAATGAATGACACCTACTTTGCTGGCGAAAGGTTAAGTGCGGGTTACAACCTTAACAAGAACTTTGACAACGTTGCTGATGAAAATCCTCCCAATACCGAGGTAAATTTAATTATCCTCTTTATGTTAAGCTTTTAACATATAGCTTGAAACATATTATTAAACTTCTGCTTGCTTTGAATCTTTCTTTCAGATTGTTATCAGAGAAACACCAGTTTATGAGGATATCGACATTACTGGTGCGGATGCTCTTGCCAAGTGGGATTTTCTTGAGTTTCCTCATGCGGGCTCGGCGTATAATCCTCCCCATGAAATAATTCTCCCTGGTCATATACTAGTGGAAGGATTTAATGTCCCCGAGGAACACGTTACACTGTATAAGAAAATATGGGCTCTTTATGGTCACCTTATTACTGCTGGAAGGCGTGACCACTCGCATACACTTGCAGGTGTTGCGGCAGATCTTATGAGCTTGATCTCGAAGATGTATGCCACCCCTCTAACGGAGATGACAGATGAGGCGTTAGATGAAGCAGAAGATCTGATTGCTTCATTTGAAAATTTCAAACCCAACTTGTTGTGGCTTCAGGCGAGGATCCAGTTCATCCGAACAAGGCGGGCTGCTACTGGCAAATTCACCCAGGATTTGGTGAAGCAAGAAGAGAGGAATTATGCCATTATGACTGAGGAACTCCGCAAGTTAACTGAGAAGACGGAGAAGAAAGCTGCTGACATAGCTCTATTGAAGAAAGCAGTTGATGAAGGAGCGAAATCTTCACTAGAGGGGTGTTTCTGAAAGACTTCAGGAGCAAAAGAATTTTATTTTGCTTTTATTTGGTTTTATGAACAAAGGGTTTATAGGAATTGATTATTTTGAACTCATAGGTTTTGAACTTGAATTCTTTTGAATTGACTTGTTAAAAGGCAAGAGATTGCTTGCACTTTTATTTTGGAGGAATTGAAATTACAGGAAATAAATAAATTCTAGTGAATCTTCATATCTTCTTGAGCCATTTGCCGTTGACCACCATGTTTGAGAGTCTCTCATGTATTGCACTTATCATGTATCGTGCATCAGGCA
>JAJJMA010092510.1:0-10040 GCA_023529015.1 Papaver nudicaule
TATTAATCAGCTGATGCTAGCACAATTAACGTCTGATGGTATTCAATGAGGTTTTGGGTATGTATGCAAGATGGGGTAGTTCAGAGGTGTGTATCAGATAAATGAGGCAAATTACAGATTCTGGTAGTAGCATCTTACATTCTTACCTGCTTGCTTGTTCGTTCTGTCTTGGTAACTTCAAAAACAAGGTAAAAAGATATTCATTTTTTTTGAATTTGGCACTCCTCTGTTCCATACATGATAAAAAAATACTTAATCGATGACGGTGAAAAGGTTTATAGAATGATAACAAGATATTGGCGTAAACCAAAGAAAGCAAACTGGATACTCTATGACAGAAATAATACAACACGTACAAATAATAATATACCCTTGCATTTCATTTGATTTGATAGACTTAAAATTGTGTAAAGGTGTACTCAAGATGTTTTTTACACAAAGCTCGTAAGTGGTTTGACAAAAAGATACTGTTACTTATTTTTTGTTTTTCGGGTTACTCTGCAAATAAGAGTAGATACAAGCCTCAGAAATTCGTCATTTATTTAGAAATTTTTGGTGTGTTTCCAGCATTTTGCAGCAATTGGTAATATTCTTGAATTTGAAGAAAGGGTTTCTTGCAATGTACTGTAAGTTTGCAATTTCGAATGATGCTACTAGGAAGCTTTTTGATGTGATGGGGAATACATATAACCTTTTCATGGAACACACCAAATCGTGGTTACTTGCAAGTGGGACAATGTTTAGCCATGCAATCGTGGTGTTTAAGGAGATGATTGTCATATGCAAACAGGATTTGTTAACTCTTACCTTTGTCCTTCAAGCTTTTGTGCATAATCACCTATATGAGTAGGGATTTTGAAAAGTAATGGATATGATAGTGATACTCTGGTCGGCAACAGTCTCTTTACATTGTATACTTAAGAGTTAGAGATTGTGGTGATTCTGGTACCATTCATTTCTCTCTAGATTTTTTAAACAGTGTTGAAGATTATCAACTTAATAAGGACAGAAGAGTACCAGATTCCACCATGTTAGCAGATTTTGCCTGCTTGTTTGTCTCAGAAGAGCAACTAAGAAAACAAGGTAAGGAAATCCATGATTGCGCACTGAAATTCAATCGAGCTTGATTCATTAGTTCACCTAGGCAATGTATTGTACTCCGTGCTTCTTTTTGTAAAAGTAATTGAATTTACTACAAATGTGGGATGCAGTGACTTCGGCTGTTTCCGCTTCAGGGATGTACCGTGGAGGCAAGAAAGCTTTGACAGCTTTCTCTTAAACGGAATTCACTGGTATTTTCCCTGATCTTATAGCTTTTGTTGCTACTATTATGCTTGTTGTCGTTTGAGTTCAATTGAAAGAGGTTTATAATGCTGTGTTCGAATGAACATAACTAGGTAAATTGCTGAAAGTCTAGATTGGGCATTCTACTCATGAACCAATACTTGATCCAAAAAGCGATGATGGTAAACCGGTTAAGTATCATAACAAGAGATTGGCATAAACTTAAGAAAGCAAACTGATCATATTCTATAAATGAAATCATACAACACCATTAATAATATACCCTTACATTTCATTTGATTTCATAGACTCAAATTGTGTAAGGTCTGTCACCTAATAAACCCTTACATTATCACTTCATCCTCGCTTCATTTCTTATTCGGGATTTTTGGGTTTAATAGTATTACATTTACAGCAAAATTTTCTAAAACACCAATGGAAGGGATTCAACAAATCATCACTTTGGCTCTTTTCTGTTGAAAACCTTAGTTAGAGATAGCATCTGATCTATCTTTCTACTCAATGATAATCTCTGGTAAGCTTCCCATTCCAACTCCCAAACACCCATGTTGATGCTGATGATGGTGACCACATTCCTTCCTGTAACTCTTGCAACATCCATCCATCTCCCTCTTCTCTAAACTGTTACACCAGTGCACCACAGCGGTTGATGCATTGTTGCTGCTCGTGCCGATTAAACAAGTTACCATTGGATCAGTGGAGTTCATCCCAACAGTTTTAGCTTGATCTTTGCAGTTAGAATTTCCATGTCCATTGTGCGAACAATCCTCTTTATCATGATAATGCTTGATTTCGTTACTTTTCTTGCCTGATTCCGATATTCCACTGTGAAGATGGTTGTCGCAAGCAATCGCATGTGTATGGTCATGACAGTGATCCTCAATACTGTTAGTAGAGTCTCTACCTAACAATTGTGAACCATGGCGAGAGTGGTCAGATCCACAAGAGTGATGAGTATCAACAGCCAACAATTGTGAACCGTGGTCAGATCCACAAGAGTGATGAGCATCAACTGCTACTTTTGACCCTTTACAAGCATCAATCTTCAAACCCTCAATATGTTCATGATGATCACTGTAGTGCTCACATTTTTTGGTTTCTTCATTGTTTATGTCTATGATATGCGATGAAGCCTGAAGTGGAGTAGTGCTGCTTGCCTTGCAACCTCCATGATCATGGTGATGCTCGGGAATACTCCTACAGGTACCATCTTTTTTCTCGCATGAACTGTCAGGAAAAGAATGCTTGGATGTACCCTTACAGTTAGTGTCTTTCTCGTGGTGATGGTGCTGAGGAACCGTTTTTGAACCGCATGTTAGATGGTCGTCCACTCTAGTCTGGTCAGAACGGGTGTCTTGTGTGTGATCACCATGTGAACAACAATTCTTTTTAACATGATTTGAGTTGCAGCTACTAGTTGCAGTTGGCTTTTTCTGATGATCTTTAGAGCCACATGAACCCTTCTTGTCATGGCAGTGACCATGTGTGTGATGTCCATGACTATCTTTCGTGTTGGGGGAGTGGGAATGTGGTGGATGGGTGACAGATGTTCCCCGTAAAAGAAGCATGCTATTGAAAATCACAACCAAACAGGTCCCAACATCGGCAAGAACTGCCGCCCATAAAAGAGGGTGACCAGCAACTGCTAATGCAAGAATAGCAACCTTGGTAGCAATCGACAAACCTACGTTTTCAATAATTTTTCGCCTAGTCCTTCTAGCTAGTCGTATGGCTTGAGGTATTTTTCCAATGTCGTTCGACATTAGGGTTATGTGACTTGTCTCTGTAGCTAATGCCGAACCTGAAATACCCATTGAGATACCAATATCAGCGCTTGCTAGTGCAGGTCCATCGTTTACCCCATCTCCAATCATCGCCGTTGGCCCATGTTCCTTAAGTTCTTTGATGAATCTCACCTTATCTTCTGGAAGCAGTCCTGCATGGACAAACTCTATAGCCTTCCCTAGCTGAACAGCGAAATAAGACCATCTTAGTTCCAGAGAAAACAATTTAGAATACACATCTGCAAGGTATGTAGTTTCTTAGTACATTTTCCGACATGCTAAAAGCTCTGTTATACCCAGATAAATACCTGATCATGGACCCTCATTGCGGCAGAATAACTGTCTCCTGTAAGCATTGCAGTTTTAATTCTCAAACCCTTTAACTGCTTGATCGCTTCTGCCACACCAGTCCGACATGTATCAGCAACACTGAATGTGCCTATTTGAATGTCCTCTAAGAATACGTATCCAATTGTTTCTCCTTCCTTCTCAAGCTCTGATACTGTAAAACCGATTCCAGAAAGTGTTAATAGAATTTTATAGTCCCATCTACAAAGAAAATTGATAGAGATTTGTGTACCTATTTCACATCTAGCTCTAGTGGCCATTTTCTTATTTCCCACAAAAATCTTTTTCCCATCAATTTCTCCAGAAATCCCTTCCCCTGGGAAATTTTGGTATTCTGTCACATTTTCTGGTTTTGGTTCGATAGAGTTTGAACACCCGTAATCCACTAGTGCAGCAGCCATTGGATGACTCGACTTGCTCTCGATGCTTGCAACCCTACCAAAAATTAAAAATAAGTTCACTATTAGAAGGAGAAAACAGAACATCCAAGCTACCCCTGTTCCTATAGGTTCCGGGTTCTAGCGTGTGCTGGTCTTAATTACCGAAGTTCCAAGATCTCTTACTGCAGCAAAACTAGTTTTGAATGCTGTTTAGCTAATTTGCCCATGGATATTGAGGTTCCACAAGTGATACTTCAACTATGACTTACCAGTAGATTAAGTTGTCCAGGCTAATGTCTTGAGAGACTGATTGGAAGTCTGTGACGGAGAATTCTCCTTTAGTTAATGTTCCTGTTTTGTCGAAGGCCACAACCTTTATTTTCGCTAAAATCTCCAGGTAGTCACCACCCTTAATCAGAAGGCCGTTTGTTGCTGCCTTTGTCAGGGCACAAAATGTGGCAACTGGCGTTGAGAGGATTAAAGCACACGGACATGCGCTGACAAGCACAACCAAAGCAAGATGGAACCAATGTTTAAAGTTTTTGACTCTCAATGCAGCTGGAATCACCGCTAGAAGAATTGATATTATTACCACCCCTGCATCGAAAAGGTAAAATTAGAAAATCAGTGTGAAAATTGTTGGAATGCTTATCACATTAAGAAAATGTATACGGGTAGAAACAGACACAAGTCTCTTTGATTTCGGAAGTAGCCTGTTTCAGTGAACTAGTTACCTGGGGTATAGTACTTTGCGCAGTTGTCAATCAAGCGCTGTGTTTTTGATCGGCTGTTTTGGGCCTCTTCCACAAGCTTAGCCATTTTTGACACTGCACAATCTTCAGCTAATGCTGTTGTTTTTACACTTATATAACCTGCAGAAAATAATTGAACCCTCAGGTAAACATTCACCAAATACGACGATGGCAGACGTCGTTGTAGTGGAAAGAAAAAGAGGTTGGATTCAGCTATTACCATTCAGGTTTATTGTTCCAGCTAATACTTTTGATTCAATTTGCTTAGTTACTGGAAATGGTTCTCCGGTTAAAGATTTCTCATCCACTTCACAGTTTCCTTCTACAACTATTCCATCAATTGGAATAACTTCTCCAGCTTTTACCGCAAGAATGGTGTTAACTTTAACGTCTTTTGCATCGACAGTGGCTCCGTTCTCCGCTAACACGGCTTTCTGCGGAGCCATGCTCATCAAAGTCGACATAACCGCAGTTGCCTACATATGCAATTGAAAGGGAGATTAGCAGAAAAAACCTACTTAATGCATGAATTGTGTTTATGTTTTGCTACATGACACTCTAGTAAGTTCAAGAAATGTGGCCATGGGTTAAGCCCATAAAGATAAAGCTTGACCCAGTTAGAGAGTGAACTAAAACACCAAGCCTAGTACCTTGTAACTGGCTCTAGATTCAAGCCATTCAGCAATGGTGAATAGAAAAACAATGGCAGCAGCTTCCAAGTAGTCTTGCATTCCCACAGTTCCACCAACTGCCAAAAATAAAATAAAAGTTAAAAAAATAAACACCCTTTCTCAAAAAAAAAAAAAAAAAAAAAAAAGAAGAAAAGGTAAATAAATAAACACCCACAAATCATGAAATTACTTAGTATTTTCTTTCTCGTAGTGAAGAACTAGTGAGCATTTTGCTTATATTATTTTTTTTTTGAAAGGAATTTTGCTTATATTATGAATTTTTGCTTATATTTTGCTTATATTATGAATTGTTTTTACTGCGATATTCATTAAATTTGCATAAATTTGTTTTTTTTCTTATACACTGATAATAATCTACTAATAACTAATTCTAAAAAGTGATATTCAATAAGCATAAGTTTTTCTAAGTCCAACACAAAATTATAAGGCACTCGAATGCAAAATGAGCACACATTGCCTTGTACTTGAGTGTGAGATAGTGCGTCTCAAATACACTTGTGTTAAATTCCAAGAATATGCCATAAAAATAAAATTGAATGATTTCATAGAAAGCTACTTTTTTTCATATCATGGTTATAAATAATCAGTTTATAGCATTACTTTTTAGTCTAGAAAATCACTTTTTTTTTTCATGACAAAGAAGAAGAAGAAGATAATATGAATGAGATGAGATCATGCATCACTATTTTCATGACCTAACAAACAAAAATGTCCATTAGACAAAAGTTGATATTATTGTTGCACCTCTAATACTAGCTAGCTAGGCTTTTGAAAGTGGGGTTTGGTTCTATAAGTGAGTGTTAGACCCACTAGTAATGGCTTCCATCAAAGAGAGCACTCAAGGAAAGAAATTAAAGAAGCTTAATCCTTTTATGAAGTTAGTTTCTAAGTTCACCAACCAACAAAAAGCATTTTGTCAAGTTGAAAAATCAGAGACTAAATATCACTTCCTATTCCATTTAGAATACCTACTTTTCTTACACTCGATTTACACTCTCCAGGAACGGGCCGTTCACCAGCGACCAGTTATCCCTGTGGATCCTTTTCTTACAACTCTAGCTTCAAATTCCGAAGGTCTAAAGAATCGATCGGTTCGTATTTGTAGGGGAAATCATAATCAAACGAGCTTTTACGTGAGGATGGCTTGCCATTTTGAGTCTGGGTTCTAATTTGAAGCACTTATTTTGTGGGGATGACCATAAAAAAATCAAATTGGAGCTACTTTAGAACATGGGTCATGTAACAAATAATTCTACTTGTAGCAAATTTAAAGACTAGATCTTTTTTAAAAATTTCCAACAACAAATTTAGGCAGACCAAACGTATGGGTGTCCATGTGAAATGAAAAATTTGTTTTAGGCAAGATTTTAATTCTACGTTTGTCACACTAAAAACTGCTCTTTCCTTGCCTCATCACTTGTCACCAAAATTTCCCCTTTATTAATGCTAAATGTAGTTAAAGATTGCTTTCACGAAAGCTAAGATAAGAAAAAGCCATTAATTCCCTATACAAACGTACGATAGGTGGTTACTTAGCAAAATGGGGCAAGGTGAAAAAGTTTCAGGGTCCGTGGGTTTCTTACCTGCAATTAGTACTAGAATGTTGATGTCCACTGTCCAATTTCTCACAGAACCGTAACACCGTGCTAAAATAGGCGGCAAACCAATGATCGTGGCGGCGAGAGCAAGCCATTTTAGTGGGTTGAAGAGGAATTTAAAGAGTGACAGAGCCAGTAGCAAACCGCATCCTATGGTGTACCAGCTTGGCCATCTTTTCCCCTTCTGTTCTTCTCCATAGACTCGAATGTTAGCCTCTAGCCGCGCTTGATTTAGTGCTTTAACTGCAATACAAAACACCTATAAGCGTTATATCTTAAGAAATCATGCAAAATAGAAAACTCAAAATTTCACAAAAACAGATTAGTTTCAAATTTTTTCAAGATGAAGCTTAAAGTGTGTACACTGGGAAATCAAATTTTGGTGCAAACCAAGTGTAATGCAGATGTGGAGTGGCAAAAAGAAAAAAAAAAAAACTTCTCAAAAACAGATGAAAGTGGTGGGAACCAAATTCAATGGCATAAACACCATGTTGCGTCTTTCACTCTTTTTTCAATAATTTCAGGTCTTAATATCCGGTACACAATGGACCCACATCAACTCATTTTGTGGCACAGTAAAATGGTAAACATAGTGACGAAAAATTCACAGTCAACTTAAACCCACGTAGTACTAAACAACAACGGGAAAACGAAAACAGATTGTAACAGCGTTTACCTATCTGGATTTGTGTAGTAAGGAGCTCATCATGGAACACGATAACAGTCTTCGTCGTAACGTTAACTACAACCTTCTCCACACCATTCATTGGGTTTAAAATCCTTTCCACCAATGGAACTTCTGACGTGCAACAGATTCCTAGCACATCGAAGTAACTTTTCTTCATACTACTGCTTGAACTCTTTGTTGTGGTCATTGTTGTTGGAACCTAACAGCATCAGAAGAAGAAAGGCAGTTGTTAGAAACTGAGTCATGAGTGCAACAGAAAAAAAGAAAAAGGAAATGTAACTGAAATACTCAATTCTGGGGTTGGCTTTGACGTTTCTTATTACGTAGAAAACGTGTATTATGTTTTGGTATACGTACGCAATGGAAGACAAGAGACTGAGAAAACAGAACTACTTGCGTTTGCAACATTAACAGAATAGTAAAGGCAGTGCAAACAGATTGCGTTACGAAAATATCGAATTCGGTTACCCGAAAATCGTATTGATGATCGACAAAGAGAGTAGGATCAAACTAGCATATTGCATTATATGATCAGATAATCAAAACAAGGATTCATAGAAATCAAATTGAAAGTAGATTAAGGAATCTTTCTACTATTTAAAACCTCAAATACTATGAAAACAGTTCAATGATAAGAACCAGAAAAATATCAATCTCCATTGAACAAAAGACTCCTTTGTGTATAGATTAGTAACCAGAGTATGTAGATGCTTACCTTAACTCTATTCTTCTTTGATTGATTAGCTGCAAATTAATGATACAATGGTTCTCTTTCTCTCTAGGATGAATTGAGAGGGGGGAATGGAGGTTATATATAGGGTGAACAGAGAGTTTGAGAAGAAGTTAAGGAAATGAGTGATAGAGCTAAACCAATATATGGTTACTTATATACTCCCTCCGTTCCACTTTACTTGCTATATTAGGGTTTTTTTTATGTTCCAAAATACTTGCTATAGTTGTTATTTTTCCATTTTCTTTCATAATATATCCCTTTCTAGGAATCAGGCATAGTTTAGAGAATTGTGTATATACAACTTCCAAAACCCATTCTTAATAAATATCCTTAACCCACTCTTAATAAATACTCCTAAACCACTCTGATTTTATTTATTTTCCTAAACAAAAATCAATTGTACTAAAAACTAGGCAGACTATAATCTAGGAAAATAAATATTGATTTGGGTATTTGTGGTAAAAAATTATTCTCTATCTATTTTCTTAATATTTGTGTAAAACCCTAATATAGCAAGTAAAGTGGAACGGAGGGAGTATATTGGAAGAGAGGAAAAAAATGTACATTCTCCTTTTAAAGAGAGAAAAAGGGTAGGATCAAGAAACAAAAAATAAAAGAAAAATGAATCACCTTTTTTTTTTTTTTCTGTAGTGGAATGTATAAGTGGTGATCAACTATATGTGTATATGGGAAATGATAAAGAGTAGAGGGTGAAAAGACTAGGGAATCCACAATTGAGATATACCACACCGGAATTTTTTGTCATTTGTGTGAGGATATATTCTTAGTATAAAATAACTAAGATGTAAGGGATTTTTTTTTTAATTTTTATTTTTGTTGGATATATTCTTACTATCAAATCACCAAGTTTTTGGTTTCAAAAAAAAAATCACCAAGTTTTTATTTTCTTTTTCTTTTAAACATTTTTATTTATCTACTTGGTAAATAGTTACACAAACAGAAATATGGCGTTGTTGATATTTGCTTTGTAACTTTTTATCTGGTGAAAGGTACTACAATAACGTTGATAATGTCAAATTTACAGTGGATTTGGTTGAAGTATTCTGAAAGTGAAATTCATAGGACCAGAAGATTTTATGATTTTAGTGAATTTTCGTAGTAATTCTCGGTTAGCAGTAAACTTTCACATATGCAAAAATTTAGAGATGCTTAAAAAGGGGCATAAAATCATGTAAAGGCTACCCTCCAAAATAATTGATCCATTATACCTAGCTTTACACAAGCTGAAAGGGTGTGTCTCAATGATCATGTTTCTCGATCATGCAAAGTTGATGATGAGGAGTAAAGACCCAAAATCACTATACCTGGCCCGAACGTATCTGTTTGCTTTACCAGGTTCTATGTGCTGAGATCTGCCATTTTCTTTGTTGTTTGGCTAGATATTTGGCCACCTTTATAGGTATTCTTTAGACTATTTATTTTTCTTAACTATGTGTGTGACTAGAGTATGTTGTTTCTTTGTCATGACAAGATTGTATAACGATATAAAACAGTTGAAGAAAAGAACTTCCTACTGTATAATGGTACTTAAACAAGTACTCAAAGTCCAATTATACTTCTGTTATTATGTAGTTTAAATGACTTATAGAAGGCATCCGGTTGAGGTACCTTTAAGTAACTATTTTTCGATGAATGTACTTATTTGTCCTATTAACTGATCAATAAACAAGTAGAAGGAAAAAATAACAGAAGATTAGGGTAACACTCAAAAAAAAAATTGGAGTCCAGTTTGTTGTCAG
>JAJJMA010092510.1:10140-27126 GCA_023529015.1 Papaver nudicaule
ATATATATATATATATATATATATATATATATATATATATTATAGAAGGATATATGTATACGTATGTTATAACTCAAGATGAAGGAAATGAGTTTCTTATTGATGTATAAAATTGATTTGCTAACATACCAAAAGACTTCAGGAATGTTTTGCTTTTGTGACTAGGTTCTTACAGGTAACGTCTGTGCTTTTATGAGTCCCAAACTACGTGTAAGACATGTTTCTTCCTAAATAAAAGGTACAAAATTAAAAAAAAAACAAAAAAAAAAGACTTCCACGCCATTTAAATTATATTAATCCTTTACGCTTAATCTAACTTTATTAGCCTTATCTAATGTAAGCAAGATTAGTTGCTCTTCATCTTAACATAATAAAAATCATTGGTTATCCACCGGAGAATCTGCAGCCCTTCACTTTTTATTTGGAGGTGGTTGTTTCTGTTAGGGGGGTTGAAACCCGCCTATTTGGGTTTTTGGTTTTAAGAGGATCAGTCGGTAGCTCCATTAACACTACTCTATAGTTGATGGAGCTACCGAAAGTGGTCTGCCCCAATGACAAAAGGAATATTAATTACATGAAACTAGCACCAGATAATTACAGTATCATTTTTCTAAATCTTGGTAGCCAATCTTCATAGTAGTATAGCCAAAATACTAGACCCTAGCCTAGCATCATGACTAGCTTCATAGACCGTACGAAGTTCTTAGCAAAATAATGTCATTATACTTTATCATAAATTTGGTACCTGCCAATAGCAGTCTAGCGTGTTTTAGGTATTCCAATCAATAAATAAGATATTGCCATTTTCATCATTTTAATTACATTTTGACCTACTTCAGTCACAGTCCGGACCAAATCTGGCGAGAAATTTAGCAGGTGCATGTTTGGAGTTGGACCACATCTGTGTTGCACGGACACGACCAGAAAATTAACGTAACTGTACCCGATGCGGTATTCGCCCGACATTTGCCAACACGCGATAGACACTCCATATCATGTGTCATGTGAAATACCGTTTTGGACAATTTGTAGACACTCGATGGACACTTTAGGCCACACCATAATTGATTCCTATAGGCTTGGAAAATCAAAATATTGTCTCTGCCTAATGCTAAATTTTCTCCTTTTAATCAAATTCAATCATTATTTGTGAAAAACTTTATCATTATTTCATATTACTAATTTTATTTAATCTGTAATCAAGTTATTTGGAAGTATCATTAATACCGAGCTAACCCAAGCCTAAACAATAGCTCTCGTTTCTCTCTCCTCTGTTGGGCGATTTTTCCGTCAAAAAAAAATAAATAAAAAACCAAAAAACCCTCACTGCCGACAGCTTCTTCACTGCCCAGATCGGCTCCTTCGGGAGCAGATCTGGGTAGATCTTCCTTCCCTATCTGTTTTGCAATAAATTTTTTAGGTATTTATGGTTTTTGTTTCGATCTTCACGGTTTTTACAGCGGCCATCGATGGAAATCGCCGGTTCTTCGTTTGAGGGTGGTTTCACCTCCTCAAAGATGGGTTTTACCTCCTGATGTGTGTGCTTATTCTCCCAATCAGTATTTCTATGTTTCTGCTCGATTTGGAAGTTTCAAAAAATATTATCTCCACTATTTCCGGCTTCGTCTCCGTTACCGGTGTCGTGTTGCCGTCGCCGTCGCCGTCACCATTACCGCAACCGACGCCGTTACCGTCACCGTCACCGTCGCCGTTACCGTCACCGACTCTGTCGCCGTCGCCGTTATGGTCGCCGTTACTGCTGCTGCTGACGCCGTCACGGTTACTGTTCGAGCTGCCGTTACCGTTACCGTTTCTGTTTCTTCAATGGTGACAAAAGGTTTACCAACTTGTTTGAATCTGCGCGACGTGGGGATGCAATTCAGAATCTATATCCCAGTGGTCCTTGGGAATTTACTTCTGGTAAATAAGACTAGAGTTGTAGACATTAAGAAGGGTAGGCCTTTCCCTCAAATAGTAGGGGCCCGATGGTGCTTATTTATGTCTTACCCAGAAGCTTTGAGGACTATTCAATTAGGATTGCATATGTGGATGTGGGTTACATTTGGAGATTATATTGTAGACTGCTTGTCTGGTTTTTTTTCTCATGCTTGGGAGATTAGGTCGCACTTCATACACACCGGCTGTTTGTTTCTTCGGATTACATTATTAGTAAGTTATGGTGAAGTTTGCAACAACATCAGCAATTCTTGTTCGGATACTGAGAAACACATCATTCATAGAGGGGGGTACCCTTTTAACTAATCATCTGAACCTTAGTCTTGCTCTGTTTGTTGCGTTCCCTCAACCGCAACTTCCCATACTTAAAAGAGTGCGCATTTTGCACGAGTTGATGGATCAAATAATTACTTCTCTATTTAGAGTCCTCTGCCCAGAATTGGATTGCGTCACTCTTCGTGTTCGGAACAGACATCCTTGTGATCGGAACAGACATCCTCATGACTGCAACAGACTTCCTCGTATTCGGAACAAACATCCTCGTGACTGCAACAGATATCCTCGTGTTCGGAACAGACATCCTCCTGATCCAAGACTCGTTACATCTGTGATGGTTTTTCACAGGGGTTTGTTTTTCATCACTTTCATCTCTTTTACAAGTTCCTGCTCTTCTAAACTGGTTCAGCTGTCTTCACAAATGGTTTTCAATTTCTGGATCACTTTTTGCCGTAAGACTAATTCAGGTTTTCAATTGAAATTCATGCTTTTTTTCTACCTGAATTTGGTTCCAGTAACTCTAATCAAAACCCTACACTCGTTCTGTGTTACTGACGGCCTTTGTGGTGATCTGGATGCCGAGAATTCTACATTGGTTGAATTTGGACTTCCCCTTCGTCGGTGGTTCTTTATTCATTCTGATGGGATTTTGCTTCAACAAATTAAGTATTGCCATTTGTCCCTTCTAGGTTTATCACCTGGGTTTTTCGACAGTCTGAATGGAATTCTGATGATTAATTCTCAAGCAGCTTATTTGGAGTTGATGGATGATTCTCAAGCTTCCTCATCTAGAGTCCTTTGCCTTGACTTTGGGTTTACTTTACTGCACCAGATACCTTGCCTCGTTACCAAGCCGGTAGCTTGTCATAATTTTACATATTGGCTTACCATGGGACAACTGGATATGCAGACTTACAAGGTCAACTGGATGGTTTTTATTGACTGGAAGAATTTCGGGAGAGGAATTTGGATGATACTTCTTAGTGCTATATATATAAGTATGAGTTTTCTACTTGCATTTAGTTTCTATCTGGCCTGCTTGGATTATGGTGCTCTGCTTACTTTGACGACGTTTGTGTTGCTGCTACAATGGTGGTGGAAAAGGACTCCGGTTGAGGTTTGGTGTGTTAGTTTTAGGGGTTACTTGCTTTATCCTTTGTTTTGCAAAGGAGCGGACAGACTGGTACTTTTGGTCTGTCATTTCTCAAATTCAGGCCATTCTTGTGGATGGTCAGCCTGTTCTCCCAATTGGACACTCTTGTCTCAATTGGTGAGGGCAATACGGCACTTGGTTTGGTTACTTGGAGTTTACCCTCAACAACTGGTCCTCTACTTCTACCTTGCAGCGCTTCCACTTTTAGCACTTACATCCTACATTGATTACCATACATGCTTTGAAACTCTTGGTTTTTTTGCCTTTCTCTTATGTATCATGGGTATCAATGTTATTGTAATCACTTATGATATAAATAAATAAAATCAGGCCTTTTCTTCAAAAAAAAAAAAGTTATTTGGAGCTATTATATTAGTCGTCACAATTTTTACTAAGGGGCATCTCGTCTGGGAACCTCACTTCACTAGTTCTGAATTCACTGTGGACTGGTGCGGCAGGGTGTCTCGAGTGAAGAAGCATGTGGCCATGTGGGGTTACCACCGACTAGAAATGCCGTAATGCGCATGCATATCCAATCCGAATATATACCATGATCACAAATTCTCATTCCTCATCACATCAGTTCTCAGCTAGATAAGAATTATACAGCATGTGATCAGATTACATTTTCAGATTTTGTGGTCTAAAAAATTCTAGATACTGTGCCAAGCAAAATACATTTTCGCATTGCTAATGCTTGGGCTAATGCTAATGGTCAAAGAGTGCATCTTAATTTCACTAACACTGTGTTCAATTGGGACAACCTTTTTTGCTTCAGTGTGATCTTCTTTTTAGTGTTTTCTTGCTACTACTTGTAGTTTTTGTACATTCTTTTTAGCTTTTGTAACAAAATCCTCCTTTCAATCAAAAATAAATAAATATTCGCATTGCTAAGATTCTACATAAGGTTGTCTAAGGACTAGGAAGTAGGAATATTTGAAGGGTATATATACTTTTATGGATTTGGCCTATCAAAAGGTTCAGCATGCTAGAACTTACTAACAAAAAAAGATGAAAAATCAAAAATAAAAATAAAAAGAATTCGACTTTTCGTTGGCCTGGTTCTGCCCATCTTGTTTCGTTTCCACCGGTGGGAATGGTCTTGGGCTTGGTTTTGGGCTTGGGTAGGCAAAAACGGTTTACCGGTTTGAGCCCCACTTTGCACCTTTTTCTTTTAAGCAATGCTAATTTCCTATTTTATGATCTCCTTTTCTCCTTTTGCGATACGATTTCAAAAATTAAAAATGCTACATGCCATATAGATGGTCCAGTTCAAGATTCTTGTTCGATTGAAACTTGGAATCATGCCCGGCTCTGATTCCTTATCTGTTTCCAAGTAAATGAGGCATACAACTACTTCGTACAATCATGGCCAAAAGACTTCTTTCTCTTTGTTTAATTCTAGGGTATTCGGTTTTTTCTTTCTCACACCCCTACTGGCTACCAGTGGCGGAGCCGGGTTTCTAGACCGAGGGGAAATGTGACTTAGTAAGTACTTATTTGAAGAATTAGAAGGGTGCTACAGTCAAGTTTAGTCAGCCTTTGGCTCCGCCCCTGCCGGCTACCTCATACAGGCCTAATGTCCAGCCCATAGATGAATAGTGTTGTTTAGCGTGTTGTAATCTGCAGAGTACAGCACGCTAAGCCCGACTTCATGTGCCATGTTGTGCCAGCACATTTGCAGCTCCACCACCGGAATGGGGAAACAAAAAATGAAAAAGAATGTGTGGGAGGACGTGTAATCACATACTTGCATGCTGTTTTGGCACTGACCTAGAAAAGGCAGCATGTTTGGTCAACTTGGTTCCATGACTGTACCTTAATGCTAGTAGCATTTCGAATCTTAATATGGGATGTAAAGATAGACAAGACCAAGACTTTTTGAATCTTACAGACCCAAGAAAGAATATATGTACTCGCCACAAAAACCTGGTCTTGTAATGGTTGTCATTCGAACTTCTTTTCTCCTATACATTTTATTATCTTCTATATATGTGGACATTCTATGCTCATTTTACTGGTTTTATTAAAGTGGTGGAATTTTTTTACATGAGATTAGTGTAACATTTTAACGTCTGTTGTGCATATTACGACCCTAAGGAGGAAAAAAAAAGAAAAAAAAAAGAGGGAATTTTGACATGTAAACCCATATTTTCTGTAATTTTAAATTTTAACGGTTAGCTACTACTATTTAATTTTTATTTGAGTGGCACGAAATATAAAAATGTGATGACACTGACGATTTGAGTTCGAAATTCGTCTGCATCTAGATTGGAGGATTTTTTTTTTATTTTTTTCTTTGCCTAACTATCTGGGTTTGTAGTTAGTGGACTTCAGTCCAACTTTTAATATAACCTTTCAAATATCAAAAAGAATTATAAAAATGTGATGTGGAACGATTCATTGGACCGACTATCATAACATTATCTCACAATTCCGATATCTCCCCAAATAAAAGCAAAAGGATGGGAATTTGAAGCTAAAATTTTGGCAAATTGTGAAGTAATTTTAAAAAAAATTATCCAATAATTAGGTTAATTAGTTATTAGATTAATTAGTTAGTTATAGAATTTGAGTTAGAGGGGAGAGGAAAAAGAAGGAGGAAGGTGATTGTATAAACTAAAATGGTCAAATCGAGTGATTAAAAACTAAAAGAGAATGTTCATCTCGTGAAGAAGAACGTGATACCGTTCCGAAGACGAAAGACGACGATCAGGGATGGATGTTGGATGATCCAAAATTTATGAAGCAAAACCTAGAGAATGGATTTTTAAAAGCAAATGAAGGTTCCAAAAATCAGAATAAATTAAGATGCTTCAAATGATCATGCGTAACTCAGACCTTCAAATTGTAGGCAATAATCGTTGAGACATGTAAAACCCTCCATTATTCAATGCATTAAATGTCTTCCTGGAACTAGAGTCGGTAGATATTTTAGATTCAGAGGTGTCGATTATCTAATTACGTGCGCGTACCCAACCTCTAAAGCTGATTTTACTAATAATCGGTAGCTCGAATAATAATAAAATTCAATTTACAAAATTTCATTATTTTATAATCGACAGCTAAATCCCTTAAAGCTTCCCCTGATTAATCTCAACTTTTGACACGGAAACTTGCACATTTTTTTGACAATAATCAGCAGGTCATTGTATGGTTATGAAGCTACCCATTGTGATACATCGGAACCTCGCGATTCCATCAGCTACCGATTAAGGCTTCTTAAGGGATTTACATACTTAAAACTGGAAATATGTAAATTACAAGACGCTATCTCTGTTGCGCTAAAACCTGCGGAAGCGTTTAACCAACAGCTACAAAGATAACCTTAGTACTCCAAGAACACAAACGCACACAATCCAGAAGACAAGAATCTAACGAGGTTGAATCCTCGGGAAGAAATAAGTGATTTTATATATTATCGTACAAAGAGAATATATAAAACCCAAGAGAGAAGAAGAGCTTCTGGTATATCTCATAGGTTCTCCCAAGGGCTCTATTTATATAAGTTACATACTTACCCTACAAGTAAAGGGTTTCTTAATACTTGTCTACAAAGAACATTCTAGAGTACATAGAATTTCCTAGTTTAGGCATAAGTAAACAATTATGGAATGTCCTAGAATAATCTAGAATTCCACCGACTCACCAAGTTGAGTTTCCATAAAACTCCTTAACTTGTGACCTACCTAAATCCTACAATTCTCCACCTCGGATCATGCATTCATGCATGAGACGATCAATAGCAACGTCGATTGCATCACATGGCTGACCACTGACTGCCTACGTATCCTTCTGTAAGGAATCAAACCGACCGTAGTTCACTTATGAGGCCTTGCTAGAAGGCCTCCACCAGGCTCCTAAGAACCTTTACCCCAAAAGGGTCTCACCAAACAGGAAGAACATGGACCAAGTTCGAGTAGTGTCGAAACTTGACTCCAAATACAACTTTAGTCAACATATCAGCTGGGTTGTCTTTGGTATCGATCTTCACAAGTATAATGTCTTCTTCTTCAAGAATGTCTCTTATAAAGTGAAACCGAACATCTATATGTTTGATCCTTGCATTCTGCACTTGGTTCTTAGCCCAAAATATGGCACTAATACTATCACAATAAACAGGAAGTTGATCCTGCCACACACCCAAGTCATCAAGCAATCCTTGTAACCATATAACTTCCCTAAATGCCTCTGTCACTGCCATATACTCTGCCTCCGTAGTTGAGAGAGCCACAATAGACTGCAATATTGATCTCCAACTTATTGGTGCTCCTGACAAAGTAAACACATACCCTGTAGTCGAACGTCTCTTGTCCATATCACCAGCAAAGTCAGAATCCACATAACCAACACACAACTGATTGTTGTTGTCTTCCTTCACAAACTCCAAGCCAACATCAATTGTTCCGTAAAGATACCTCAAAATCCATTTCACAGCTTGCCAATGTCCTTTACCAGGATTATGCATATAACGGCTGATCATACTTACCGCATGTGAAATGTCAGGCCTCGTACACACCATTGCATACATTAAGCTACCTACAGCATTAGCATATGGGACTCGGGTCATATACTCACGCTCTTCTTTGGTTTTAGGAGACATTTGAGCATTCAACTTAAAATGAGCAGCAAGGGGAGTACTTACAGGTTTAGTTCCTTCATAGACACCAAATTTCTGTAATACTTTCTTCAAATATGCCCTCTGAGACAAACAAACTCTACCCTTCTCTCTGTCACATTGAATCTCCATTCCAAGAATCTTCTTAGCTTCTCCAAAATCTTTCATCTCAAACTCAGACGACAATTTTCGTTTCAAATTATCAATCTCTTTCTTGTTATTCGATGCTATCAACATATCATCGACATACAAGAGCAAATATATGAAAGATCCATCTTGTAGCTTCTGAAAGTACACACAATGGTCATAGTGACTTCTTGAGTATGTTTGGCCAATCATGAACTGGTGATAGGTGCTCAAAACACCTATTCAAGAGTACCCAATTTGTACACTTTAGTCGGCTAAATCCTCATATATTCTTTATTTTACATTGTTTTCTATTTCGCAGGTACTTTGAAGTTTAATAATAAAAATGAAGCAATTTACAACTCAGTTCATCACTTGGCAACTCTCAGAGTCAATGGTCTCAAGTACAAGAAGAATCAAGGTTCAAAAGTGTCGCGAAAGAAGAATTACTGGGGGCATCCCTTGTTTGTTAAACAGGCCCCAATTCCTTAAAACAGGCCCCAATTCCTGAAAACAGGCCTCAATTTCTTAAGGAGGTCCAAATTCATTTCAGTTTACCGAGTTGAGTTTAGTTCTGAGAAAATGGGCTTTAACGCCCGGTGTGGCCCAGTCGGTGTACAGTTTCGGATTTTTAAATATGGGTTTGGTCAGTGCTATTGGAGGCTCAGTTGGCAAGGGTTTTTCGTGGTTTTGGAAATCAAGGGAGGTATAAATTGGGCATACTATCGATATAAATAGGTCATCTCTATGACGTGAAGATCATCAGGGTTTGACGGACGGAAAGGTTTCCGCCAAGGAGGTGTTTTGGACGGAAGGAGGTACTGTGGATTTTTGGGGGCGCAATTCCCGAGGCGCTGCAACCAAGGTTTTTTTTATGTTTTTATTTATTTTCTTTATTATCATCTATGGATTTGAATAAAGCTATGAGTAGCTAAATTTTCGTACTGGTTAGGGATGTAATCTAAAATCCCAGACATGTGAGCCAATCTGGCTGGTCAATTTTGACATTCTTGAAATCTTATTGTCGTTCATGTTCTACTGTGTTTAATAATTGCATGATTGATGTATTGCAATATGATTGTTTTCTTATTTGTTTAAAGTTGCAAACTGAATGAATACGAAAGCATATCTATAGCTAGATTAGGGTTTTGAGATACGAAATAGTCAAAGAACCATGTCACAAGTAGCACAATATGATCTCGAAAGTGGTGATAGCTTTTAGAAATCATATGTAGAAGCTTGACCTATGTTGAATAGTGTCTTTCTGTTGCATAGATTAGCCTAATTCATAGAAACTAAAGCTCTTGGAGAGTTGAACTTGATTGCACATTGCGTTTAGTTATTCTCTGAGTAGTATTTGCATATTCATCGTTATGGTATGCAATGATATAAGGAATTTACCGGAGTATACTCTCGATGGGGTACTCTAGGGCTATTGGTATGAGAAAGATTGAATGTTAACTCTGATCGATTGATGAACATGTTTGGTGATTGAAGATGAAACCCTTGACCAGTATTTCCTCTCCCTGAATTCTATTTTTATTTACTTTTTTCGTTTTTATTTTATTTGCACAACAAAAATCCCCCCCTTTGGTTACTCTTAAGTTTTCAAATACAACTGATATACCATACTTCTCTCTGTGGAACGAACTTATTCTTGCTACTGTGCTTAATTTATATTTAGTGAAGTAAGAGTATTAATTTTGACTGGTTTGACACCCATCAACTGGTCAAATCGTTTGTACCATTGTCGAGGAGACTGCTTTAGCCCTTACAACGACTTCTTCAGTTTACATACCCAATCTTCTTTACCAGTAAACTCAAATCCTCTTGGCTGAGACATATAGATCTCCTCTTCTAGATCACCATGTAAAAACGCCGTCTTCACATCTAGCTGAACTAGGTCTAAATCATATTGTGCTACCAAGGCCAAAAAAATACGAATTGACGAGTGTTTCACAACTTGAGAGAACACCTCGTTGTAATCAATTCCTTCTCTTTGGGCATAACCTTTTGCAACTAATCTTGCCTTGTAGCGTACTTGATTCTCCAGGGATCCTTCTTTCTTTGCATACACCCACTTGCACCCAATGGCCTTCTTACCGTTCGGAAGTTTCATAAGAATCCATGTGCCATTCTTGTCAAGAGACTCCATCTCCTCTTTCATTCCACCTTGCCATTCTTCACGCTCTACACTTTGTATAGCTTCAGCATAAGTAGTTGGAGTACCATCTTCAACAACTGGTAATGCATAAGTTAAAAAATCATCTAACCATACAGGTTTTCTGGTCTTTCTTTTTGGTTTGCTGGGTGTTACAGTCTTCGTAACTGTAACTTTTGTATCATCTACTGCTTCTTGTTCCTCTTCACTAACAGCGTCACTATCATTTGGAACATCAGTAGTTACTTCTCTTGTAGATTCGTCATCTTCAGAAGTAGACTCAATAGATACAGACTTAGCTGGACTTGGTGGAACTGCATCAAACTCCACCTGCTGCAAAGGCTTACTAGGACTGGTGCTTCTGTCCTCCACCTGCTGATAACCCCAAGACTTCACCATAGACATCTCATCAAATGTAACATCTCTACTCATGATCATCTTCTTCTCAACTGGATTCCAAACTTTGAATCCCTTCACTCCACTTTTCATACCCATAAAAATCCCTTTAACAGCACGACTATCAAGCTTGTTTTCACTAACATGATACCATGCAGGGCAACCAAAAATATGAACTGAGTCATAATCATAAGCTGGCTTACCAGACCAATTCCCCATAGGAGTTTTAACTGCTAATGCAGCTGATGGCAACCTATTAATGAGGAAGCACGCATATGTAACTGCCTCAGCCCAGAACATTTTACCTAATCCAACATTAGATAACATACATCGTACCTTCTCCAGTAGTGTACGATCATGCGTTCTGCAACCCCATTTTGTTGCGGTGTCTTCTTAACTATGAAGTGCCTCTTTATCCCCTCATCCTGACATACTTGCAAGAAGGGATCACTCTTGTACTCACCACCATTGTCCGAACGTAGTACCTTGATCTTTCTGCCAGTTTGGGTCTCAGTTGCCTTCTTCCACTTCACAAAGACTTCTAGGACATCACTCTTATGCCTCATGGTGTACACCCATACGTTCCTAGAATAGTCATCTATGAACGACACAAACCAATGCTTCCCTCCAATGATGCATTCTTGGAGGGACCCCAGACATCTGTATGAACTTAGTCAAGAACTCCACCAGTCTTGTGGATTGCGGTGCCAAAGCTTGTTCTTGTTTTCTTTCCCTTAACACAATGTTCACAGAAGTCTAATTTTTAGGCTATAGCACCCTTTAAAAGATTCTGCTGCATCAATGCATGTAACGACTTCTCACCAGGATTTGCAAGTCGCATATGCCATAACTTCGTGGTCTCTTTTGCTGCACTCTCTATGTGCTCAGAAACTGACACGTCTCCAGTTATTGCACTACCTATCAAGTAATACAAATTATAATGCCGTGTGCCCTTCATGATTACCAATGATCCAGAGATTACCTTTAGAATATCGTTCTCCGCTACTAGCTTGTGGCCTTTTGCTTCTAAAGTTCCGATGAAATTAGATTCTTCTTCACATCAGGTACATACCTGACTTCCTTCAACTCTCTAACGATACCATCACGCATCTTGATTCGAACATTCCCTATCCCAAATACCTTACAAGTATTGTTATTTCCCATTCGTACTTCTCCATCAAACTTCTCAAAGCTCGATAAGCAGTCACGATGTGGGCAAATATGATATGTAGCTCCAGAATCAAGTACCCATGTGCCTTCAGTAACGACACAAGCTGATGGTGTCACAGTTAGTGAGAAGTCAGAACCATCATCTGATTCTTCACTTGCCTTTGCAATGTTCACCTCGGTTTTCTTGTTATCTCTTTCGTGCTCCTTGCGCTTGGTACAATCCTTTGCCCAATGACCCATGTCATGGCACCATGAACACTCATCCTTATGCAGTCACGTTCTAGACATAGAACGTCCTGTTCTCTTACCACGATAACCAAATTTTTTCTTGTCTGTAGAACGACCTCTTGCATAAAGCACGTCATTGTCTGCTTCATATGCAATATCTTCTCTATTCATCTTCCTAAATTCTTCGCTACGAAGTGCTGTAGTGACTATCTTCATATGTCAACTTCGCCTTGCCGTGCATTAAAGCTTTAATCACGAGTTCATACTTATCAGGAAGAGAATTCACCAGACACAAAGCTTGTTCCTCGTCGTTTATGACTTCATCATAATTTACCAGATCAATAAGGAGTTTATTAAACGAATCCAGATGCTCAGTCAGAGTTGCACCCTTCTTCATATTATAGCGATACAAACTTCTCTTAAGATGTATCCTATTAGCCACGTTCTTCACCAAGTATTCTTTCTCTAGCTTTTCCCAGAGATCCTTAGCTGAAGTCTCGTGCTGATAATTAACTTTTACTGCCGTCGCCAAACAACCTCTTATCGAACCAAGACATAATTTATTAAGCTTGTTCCACTGCTTGTCAGTCATCTCTTTTGGCCGACCTTCTAGAGCCTCGTCTAGGTCAAGTTGAACAAGTGCATCCATTACATCCGTTCGCCATAAACCAAAGTTATTGGTTCCCGTAAACTTATCAACCTTGAGTTGTGCTCTATGAGTATGTAGTATTTCTTCCTTAGTTTCATTATCCTTTGTAGTCTCCGACTCAGGCCTCTTCGTGTTTTCATCTTCTGAATCACCCATGACTCACAAAAGCGATAAAAACTAAACTTTGAGATTAATAATAACTCAAACTTTCAGAAAATACCTTCACTGCAATACTAAGAATTACCCCTAGCTCCAAGATCTGACACCCGAGGCTCTGATACCAATTGTTGCGCTAAAACCTGCGGAAGCGTTTAACCAACAACTACAAAGATAACCTTAGTACGCCAAGAACACAAACGCACACAATCCAGAAGACAAGAATTTAACGAGGTTGAATTCTCGGGAAGGAATAAGTGATTTTATATATCATCGTACAGAGAGAATATATAAAACCCAAGAGAGAAGAAGAGCTTCTGGTATATCTCATAGGTTCTCCCAAGGGCTCTATTTATATAGGTTACATACTTACCCTACAAGTAAAGGGTTTCCTAATACTTGTCTACAAAGAACATTCTAGACGTACATAGAATTTCCTAGTTTAGGCATAAGTAAACAATTATGGAATGTCCTAGAATAATCTAGAATTCCACCGACTCACCAAGTTGAGTTTCCATAAAACTCCTTAACTTGTGACCGACCTAAATCCTACAATCTCACACTCTGATAGGGTCGCAATTCTATCACAGTTAACCTGCTGCAGCACAAAATAAAATAAGGATTTTGAAATACTTCCAGCTCAAGCAAGCAGTATTTTGTTTTGTTCTTACTTTGCATCGATTGTTGCCAAGTATATGTGAATAGATGGTCTCTTTTTTGAGTTAATTAAATAGATGTCAATCGTAAACTATTTTCCCAAGCTATATATCCTGATTGGAAGTTAACCCACAACTAGATTTAGCTGTTAGGTGCCGATTATGGTTGTAGTCTTAGTAAACGCGAAAAATCAAGACCAATCGAAAGGCGAGTTTGGTATTGCGGTGAGTTTTATAAAAGTGATTTTCTGTTTGCTGTGTTGTGTGTTGCTGTGCTGTGCTGTGAAAATAAAGCAGTAGGATGTTTGGTAAATTATAATGTAGAAAATGTTGTCTGACTAACAAACTGTAAATTCTGTTTGGTAAATTGTAATGTAAAAGTGCTGATGATGTAGTTAATGACGGAAATAGACATGCTTTAAATTTTTTTTTTAGAAAGATACAATATAATTATAATAAATTGTATTTTTAATTCCAAATTATTTAAATAAATATAAATGGTGATTATCTTATTTTTAAAGAAAAAAGAGTGAAAAAAATGAAATAGGGAATATAATAATATGTGCACAATATTTAAGGGTAAAATTTGTCATTTTAGTAAAATAACAAGGCTAAAATGGATAATCAACTAATTAAAATTAGGTGGGTCCACAACTTCTGTTTTTACTGCTTTTAAAAGCTACTCCTGAGTAGCTTTTGAAAGCAGGCTAAAATGAAAGTGCTTTTCTCCTAAAACACTTTGAATTTTTTTTTTACCAAACACAATTTTTACCAAAAATTGGTTACAAGTTTGTTACAAAGTGCTTTTGGTGGAAAAATATCACTAAAGGCCAAAAGCACTTTGTAACAAAAGCACTTTGTAACAAACTTGTAACCAAACGGGGCCATACTGCCATTTCCACTGTTTGTATGTATAAAATGTTTGCACCTTTTCCCTTTGATATTTGAAAAGACCTCCAACATTTATTTTTTGTATATAAAGACACCAACAATTAAAAAGTAAGAAAAAAAAAGAGATTTGTTAGGACACTCCATTAGCAAGTGACCATCAAATCCACTATAACCCAATGTCCCAATCAAATCTAGAGATACCCTATAAAAAATTCTCCTCTATAGAGTAATCAAGTTTTAACCTTTCTCTTCTTCTTCTTCTTTCTTAATCATTGAAACCATCAAAAAAAGTTGTATGCAATTATTTTTGAGTGATTCTACCTTCACTGCGTTTTACACCATTTTTACACCGTATGGCCATCCAATAACTCTCATTTGCTGAAAACAAGATGATGTGTGTGAGCTGCACCACTTAAGATTTGCAAAGGTCTATTATATTTGTGTCACATAGTGCAATTCTTTGTGTAACACCCATAGTCAATGTAGAGTTAGCGAATATTATCATGTATAAAGTTCTTTAACAATTTGTAACAATACCTATTATTGTCAAAATGATGAACATTGCATAATGTGGTATTGGAAAGGAATAAAAAGATTCTCAATTTAACGAATTTGGCATCTTGTCAAACGAGCTGGTACCTTGGATGCTCTTATGCTTTGAACCACATTATGCACGTACCTAGTTTAGAGAACCGCTAACGACCCCATTACGATGTAGACGAGTTTTGAGCACAGGTCACCGATGTCATCACCAACACAACTTTACCACTATACTACACTAACGTCTGTAATCCACATATTTACTTAGCAATGGTAAACCGATAAGGATTTTTGTAGATTTGATCTAGACAGGATGCGACTTCATGTCGAACAATATGAGCAATGATTTAGAAAAAGGTTGTCCAATATTTGCATGGATTGCCCACTAATGTCACTGTTAGTATTAGGGGCACATAAATATCAATGTCACTTGACACCACCACCCATTGTCTTCCCTCACCAAGAGATAATGCGGCGTTATTGAGACGTCCCTGTTTCTCTTTTGACTCTTGTATTTTACTACGCCAATAATGTAGGACTGACTTGTACTATCTTAGTCTACAGCAGGGCCAGATTTATTTTCTTCCGTTTACTTATGTTTAAATGATTAGCCCAGAGACTCGAAATACTAACCTCAAGTATGAAAACTAGCCTTCGTATCGATCACTGCCACATTTATTCTCAATCTGGATTACATTATCAGGTAATGTGGATTTCATCCCAATTCGATTTTTTGTTTTTAAAATTTTTCTTCAATAATTAAAGAGTGGCATTTCCTGTTTATTCTACAACTAAAGAACATCGACCCTTGTCAATCACTGTCTAGTACAGTGGTACTGACACTCCCTTGAGCCCATAGTGCGGGCGAGAGGTAGGAGGATCGATTCCCACTAGGGAAGGTTGGGTCCTCCATTTTCTACAATTTCCTCTATGGATAGAGAGTGATTGGATCTTGTTGTTGGGATGGCGGTTGGATTAGCAGTGTGGCCTGAATCCAGCTGGTTGGGTCTACTCAGGGGAGTGGGCCCAGCTATGTCGTATATATATAAAAAAAAAAAAAAACATCGACCCAGTTTGATCGAATTAGTCCTCCTCAACTACTAAAACAACACATTTTAATAAAATTTTGATTAATTTTGTTAAAATTTATTATAAATATATGAAAAACATAAATTAAGTGTGTCAGCATATTACAACACAACACAACACGCTTATTCACGTGTTGTGTTTGTGTGCCATGTTGTGCTTTGCTTTTCACTTAAAAAGCACAACACAGCACAACACGTTTAAATTGTAGATCAGTACGATACAGAGAACGTGAAAGCACGTCTTTGTGTGCCATGTACGATGATTTGTGGGCACGTTTTACACCTCTCCGGTCAATACAGCATTTCTTGGGCCTAAGCATCATTTTAGCTTTTTGGGCTGCGGGAGCTAAGCCCACTTGTTCGCTTTGATGTAGCCTGTACGATACACTATTGATTAGGGGTGAGCAACGGTGCGGTTCTTGCGGTTTAGGGGGTCCCCGCGACCGCACCGTCAAAAGGTGCGGTTTGAAAAATCAAACCGCGACCGCACCGTGCACCGCCGGTTTTTAGAACCGCGGTTTTGCGGTTCTTACGGTTTAGTCGCGGGGAACCGCGGTTTTCAAAAAAAAAAAAAAAAAGAAAAAAAAAAATCCATTAAAACCACTACCCCACCTACACGTCCATATTCTTCATAAAAATTGCCCACGCGTGCATATTTCGTTCCTCTCTCTGCCTCTTATATTCGGATAGTATTCCCTTTCCTGCTCCCATCTTTCATTTTTCTTTTTTACTGTAACCTCTTAGATCTATGAGTTTTGTTTTTCATGTTTCCTGTTCTCATGTTCTCCCCCTCCTCTTAATCTTTTGTGAAAGATTTTTCTTTACTAAATGATTCTTTGAAGTCTATTCTTTTGGGATTGCAATCAGATCCAGTTAAAGAATTTTTGCTTGATTTGGGTAAAAGAACAGGTAAGTTTTGATG
>JAJJMA010092515.1:0-13391 GCA_023529015.1 Papaver nudicaule
GCACGAGATCTTGTAGCACTTACCAATGAGGCCCTATCCATTAGTATTACATAGAAGAAATCCATTCTAGATACTAATACAATTAAATCCGCTCTTCATAGACAAACTTGGGATTTACGATCCCAGGTAAGATCGGTTCAGGATCATGGGATCCTTTTCTATCAGATAGGAATGGCTGTGGCACAAAATATACTTCTAAGTAATTGCTTTATAGATCCTATATCTATCTATATGAAGAAGAAATCATGTAAGGAAGGGGATTTTTTTTTTGTACAAATGGTACTTCGAGCTTGGAACGAGCATGAAGAAATTAACGATACTTCTTTTTTTTTTTGTTCTGCCGGATCGGTCGCTCAAGATCTTTGGTCTCTACCCGGACCCGATGAAAAAAATTGGATCACTTCTTATGGATTCGTTGAGAATGATTCTGATCTAGTTCATGGCCTATTAGAAGTAGAAGGCGCTCTGGTGGGATCCTCACGGACAGAAAAATATTGCAGTCAGTTTGATAATGATCGAGGCTTCTTCGGTCCGAACCAAGAAATCCCTTAGATATGATGCAAAATGGATCTTGTTCTTTTGTTGATCAGAGATTTCTATATGAAAAATACGAGTCGGAGTTTGAAGAAGGAGCCCTCGACCCGCAACATATAGAGGAGGATTTATTCAATCACATAGTTTGGGCTCCTAGAATATGGTGCCCTTGTGGCAATCTATTTGATTATATCGAAAGGTCTAATGAATTGGGATTTCCTTATTGGGCCAGGTCATTTCGGGGCAAGCGTATCATTTATCATAAAGAGGATGAGCTTCAAGAGAATGATTCGGAGTTCTTGCAGAGTGGAACCATGCTGTGACAGCCCGATTTTCCGGAGCCTCCAGCGGACCCGGATTCAGCCTTTTGGACCGGATCCGACCCGCCTGGCAAGCCCGAAACTCCGGACGGCCACTCGTTTGGGTCCATAAAAGTTTTAAAACATTTTTAAGAAACTAAATGTCGAAGATAAACTCGAATAAATTTTATTAGAAAGACAAATACAATTTCTTTAATATTACAAAACTGTAAATGAATTACAAAATCAGAAATACAAAACAAAAAACGAAACAACACCTCGATGTAATTCAAAAATACATGATGCCCATATTCCCGTTATAATTATGAATTTCTTTTATCAGCTAGTCTTGCTTCATCTCTGTGGAAGGGAGGAAAGAAAGGGGTGAGCAAACCACGGCTCAGTAGGAAGTTTCCAAAAATATTAAGTGCACCGAAATAAATCATGCAACGGATAAAGATAATAAAACCATATATGCAAATCCAATTTATTATGTAAAGGTACTTGCACCATTTTCAAAAGCATGCAACATATGTATACATTTCAAAACTATTAAATTAAATATTTCTCAATAATTACTTACTCGATTTTATTCTCAAAATCAACCTTCCACAATCAAACCTTAAACAATCAACCATTCAACCTTTATTTTTCTAGGTCTTAATCTACTTGTCAGGGTTATTCCGGATACCAACCACTGTTCCCCGAACAGTCTTCCCAGGGTAGCCACCATTGGTGGGATGCCATAAATGGCCTGACGATTCCACAACAAATATTCTTTCCTTTACTTTACTTTTCTTTTCTTTTTCCTTTTCTTTTCTTTTCTCAACAAAAACTTAATAATAATATTACCGCTCATAAATATATTTAAACTTCTATGTACATTTAAATCCAATAAAATGCATTAATAAGAACCATGTGATAATCAACCAATAGACAAAAATATGTTTTAACTCTTAAATCAAATATTAGTAGAATCACTTCTTTTAAATTAATATATAAACAACTCAAATGCAAATCACTATTAATCTATCAATATTTATGAAAATACAAACATCATGATTATTAATATAAAAATCAAGAAAATAATTAAACTAATGCAAAAATAGGCTTTGTTTGTAATTAGGTAGAAACCCCCTACCTCAAATAGCTTTCCAAAATTCTTGATGCAAGTACAACACATTTTTTCCAAATGAAATCAAAAGCTTTGTATAGATAAATCCAAGTGAAGGGGAACAATTAGTGCAAATAATGGTTCTTGTTGTTTTGTAAAAAGGTAAGGAAAATCAGAGAGAGAAATGGATGAAAGTGATGTTTTCTTTTTGATTTTGTTGTTCTTTAAAAAGAAAATCAGGAAGAAAAGAGGAATGAAAGTGACGGCTAAAAGGTGTTTAAGGTTTTCTTTTGTTGTTTAGTGGAAGAAGAAATCAGAGAATAAAGTAATAAAGTATGAGAGAAAAAAGTAATTCTTTTGGTTTGAGAAGAAAACAAAAAAGAAGAATAAAAAGAAAGTGACGGCTACTTTTTGCTTTTAGGTTTTGGGAAAATAAAGAAGAGAATTCTTCTCTACAAAAAGTAGAAGGCAATTGGCCTACTACTAATGACAACACTATTATTGATAAGGGATACTTTAAAGGCATTGTTATTTCCACCCCACAGAGATTTGAGCCAATTTGTTTTTACTTTTGGTTTGGTTATAAAAGCCCAAATTTAATATTATGCACCCAAATATTTCATAACATGCACCCAACTCTAATGAGTTGGATTTTAAGTCCGAAAATCATGACTCGAAAATACGGGGTCTCACACATGCAGTACCAGACACGAGATAGATCCTCCAAAGAACATGGTTTTTTTCGAATAAGCCAATACATTTGGGACCCTGCCGATCCATTCTTTTTCCTATTCAAAGATCAGCCCTTTGTCTCTGTGTTTTCACGTCGAGAATTCTTTGCAGATCAAGAGATGTCAAAGGGGCTTCTTACTTCCCAAACAAAGCCTCCTACATCTATATATAAACGCTGGTTCATCAAGAATACGCAAGAAAAGCACTTCGAATTGTTGATTCATCGCCAGAGATGGCTTAGAACCAATAGTTTATTCTTTAATGGATCTTTCCCTTCTAATACTCCATCCGAGAGTTATCAGTATTTATCAAATCTGTTCCTATCTAATGGAACGATATTGGATCAAATGACAAAGACATTGTTGAGAAAGAGGTGGCTTTTCCCAGATGAAATGAAAGATTTGATTCATGTAAGAGGAGAAAGATTTCCCATTCCTTAGCCGGAAAGATATGTGGCCATGAAAGAGGGATTAAGTGGAACAGAATTGACCGGGTGGTAGAGTCGTGGAAAGACTTGTTTCTTCCATATTTTTGACCTTAGCTACATGGAACAATATGCTACTGCTGAAAGATAGAAGAATTGAAATCTTAGATCAAAACACTATGTATGAATGGTATGAACTGCCTAAACAAGAATTGTTGAACGACGAACAACCAAAGCCTATTCCTCACTACATCAAAAAATTTCCATTAATGAAACATGTAAATCCATTGGAAAACAAAAAATACGCATGTCCGATGATATGGTTCTTGCTATCTGCTCCAATAATGAATCATTGGTTTAACTGAATAAATAAATAAAATTGATAGACCCTTCTCTTCGTCTCAAGTCGATGGATCTTCTCAATTGAAAGATCTCCTATATGGCTAATACACATTCCAGTTGACCGAGCCTAATTCTAATTGTTTTGTTCCGAAGCAAAGATATCCACGGGGCCGGTTCGTCCTATTCAGATATTCACACGACCAAGAGGTAATGGATTTTCTTGCCCTGAAAGGGGAAGGAAGGCTGGAATGCCAACATACGTCTATTATCGAATTCACCCGACCTGATAGTACCCATTTTGGGAACGTCCAGTGCCAAAATCACTGAATGGGTAAGTCGCCAATCCCTAAAACGGACTATATAATGTACTTTATCTGCTGGGTTACGGGCGGGCATTTTCTCAGAGGTTTCTATTGTATCAATATCAATTTACCCCTGTGTGATTCCTGTTGAAGCATATACTCGAGGGGTGGTGCAGGTTGGACGATTTCAAAGTGGACTCCCCATTCATTAGATAGAGAAGATCTCCAAAATTTCGTGATCTGCTGCCGAACTTATTCCAATTCCAACAACTCGGACTCGGATCGTGGGGATCGCCGGACTACTTCATATCAACAGATACTCGGTCTATCAATATCGATTCGATCCGAGACTCATTACCTAGTTTCGGCTCAACAAGGTAACTAATTTTTTATGAGCCGAACTGTTCTTCCCCAAATCAGTTGCAGAGAAGAAAAGAAGCAGTTTCGGCTCAGAAATTTTCAATTTTTTCTGGGCCGAAACTGTTTCGGCTAAAAAAAAAATTGAAAAATTTCTGAGCCGAAACTGCTTCTGTGTATAGAAAAAGTTCCATTTTTTTTAAATTCTAACCATTTCTAACAATCAAACTCACAAAAATTACTAGGGGTATCTGTGAAATACCTTCCTAGACGCATTCCAAGTTGTTTTTGTTGAGATTCAATTCCATTGGGGGATTAATTCTTTCGATTGAGGTCCATGGTTTTCAACTTCAAAATGTGGATTTCTACTCATTTTTCTGGATTCTAATATTTTGATTTTGTTATGATTCGATTGTTGCTACTAGTTTTGATTATCGCTACTAGTTTTCATTTGTTTTAATTTGATTTTAGAGTTTATTGATTTTTGAGAAGTAGAGGAGAAGAAGAGAAGAAGATGAAGAGTGAGATGAAATTTTTTAAATAATTTGTATTTTTGAATTAAGTATATATTAGGGTAAGTTAGGTTTTGGATTAAAATTAGGATTAGTGGGGGGCAACTTGGTAATCTCATGACTTTTGAGGGCAACTTAGACTTTTGGCTCGTTTTTGTCACCTAGTGATTGGTCCAAAAAGATTTCAATTGGGCCAAAAACACGGTTCCCAAATAGTCCAAATATGGTTTGGTTTTGAGACAACTTTTATTTTGTTTATGGATGTAAATTTCTGTCAAAGCTAAACCAAGAAGAGACAGACAAAAGAGAAAGTAGAGAGATAAGTGCCCCCACGTTCCATACCCATTACACGCTCTCCTCTCCTCTCCTCATCCAATAATAATGCCATATAACGTTGCAAATTCTTAACTTCCAAATGAAGCTTCTTCTTCTACTTCTGATTTGCCATAGTTAAACATTCTCTTGAACTCAACAAAACCATCAAGCTTGTATCTTGTCTTGCAGGGGTTTTCTCCTGCTACAGGCTATTATCAAGACCGTAGGCAGACTAGTCTAGCTTGTTGGAACGAAAACAACAACTTTATTCTATTTGTCCCCGACTACATTACAGGTACTAACCAGATACTAAGGTTTACCGTTAACTTTGTATTGTTCCTTGAATATACATACGTATAAGTAGCTGAGACTGAGAGTTGCATCCGAATCCCCACATGTAGAGAATTTCCTCACATTGTGGAGAAATACTCTAGCCATGTCCATAAGGAGGTACATATCTGTACCTCTATGTAGACATGGCTTACTCACCGATTACTAAGAAACCGTATGCTCCGGTTGCTAAGAAACCGTATGCTCCGGTTACTAAGAAACTGCTTTTTTCTTTATGCGGTTACTAAGAAACCCCATAAAAATAAATTGTTTTATTACCAAAACCCTATCCTAAAATGATATTTCGGATTTTTAGGGATATTTCGGTTCCCGCGGCTACTTAGAAACCGCATGCACCTTTTCCCCGGTTTCTAAGAAACCTCCAATTTGTAGACATACACCATAGGGCTTGCTTTTTTTTTCACCTCCATGTTTTGTCTACATTGTGGGGAAATTCCTCACATTTGAGGCACCGTAGTGCTTGCTCTTAGGCCGCTTCCTATGGGACACAAAAAAACACAAATTAAGAGTGTTTTGTGCGACTATGGACCTAGCAAACACAGGTTTTGACATTGCAAAGTTGCAAATTTGCAACTTTGCAACGCCATATGGAAATAGTATCGTCGATGGAAATTCCATCGACAGATACAAATTCCATCGACGTCGATGGAAATTCTGTCGACGATGGAATTTCCATCGAGGAGATTAGGGTCATCCAACGGCCTATATTTCACGCCCCAATCCTATATAAACTCAAACTTGGTCTTCACTTCATTCACTCACAACTTAGTTCGATATTTCTCTAGTTTTCCCTCGATTTCATCTGATAAATCAATTTTTTTCGTAATGTCAAATCCATCATCTTCCCAAGCCACTCTAACATCATATTCAACTCCACCATCTTCTCCTCCAAACTTTATTTTACTCGGTACTCCTCCGGCATCACCTAAATTTCGAAGCATAACGGCAAAATTAGTCCATAACTACTACTACAATGAACCTTCATCGAAACCTCCTCCTTTATTCACTCCTCCTCCATTTAAGAGATTATATCCTACTCCTCCTAGACACTATGGTAACCCAACAGTTAAGCGATGCAAAGCTTCCACAACTTCTTCTTCTTTGTCATCTAAAAAACAAAATGCACCGAAAAAACCAGCAAATCCGCTAGATTCATTACCAGATTCACCTAAACCTCGTCCTAAGTTTACGTGGAATGAAGATTTATGTCTTTGTACAAACTATATGATTTTTTATCCAACCCCGGACGATATAAAACGCAATCGTGTTAAGGTAAACGAGCCACAATTGTGGACTACTGTCACTGCAGAATTCAAATTAGATAGACGTACTTCCAAAGTCGTGCATGATCTAAATACGTTGTGGTCGGGTTGGAGAAAAATACACGTAAGAGTCCATGAATTTATGCACTTGGGGAGATTGATCAAAGGTCATTTTCCGGAAGATACCGATGATGAAAATCTGGCGAGGACTTTGAAGGAATGGCAACGATGTAAAGGAAAGAAATTCAAATACGAACGACATTACCGTGTCCTAAAAACTTTTCTTGTTAATCGTTATGTAGGTTGATGAGAAGGGTTCGTCAAAGATAGTGCCTTATGTTCTGGCATGACACAGTCTTTTATCTTTGGTAAAGGTCGAACTACCGCAACTACGTCCGGCTGACCTTTACCAAGATAAATGACTGTGTTAGGTCAGAACATAACAAGGCGTGTTTTATTATGCATTGCACCGATGCAAAACCATCAACGTGACAATGTAGACGATAAAACAGCAAGCATTGCAAATTTTATCGTCTACCATTGTCATGTGATGATTTTGCTTGTGCAGGATTTGTTCGGCCGGTTCAACGACTTCAGTGCAAGGATTTCATCCCAGGATTGTTTTTTTGGAATCGCATCGATGCCAAAACATAGTAAGGTAAAGGTAGGGGAGAAAACAACAAGGATTACATGTGTTTTCTCCCGTACCATTACCTATTATGTTTTTGCATGTGCAGGAGGATTTGTTCATGGGCGCATTCAACGACTTCAGTGCATGGATTTTCAACAGTTACGTGGATAGAATAGCCGAGTACATCGTTTATTTGAAATAACCCAATTACATTACTATCGCACAATTAAAGCTGATTTGGTAGTTATGTTTGTTCTAGCCCACCTAGAAAAATCCAGGTAGACTTTGTCTTAACACGTGGTAGCAACGCCATAATGCAAACACCCTTGGTTGCTCTTCATTATAGAGGGCAGATGCCAAAGCTTCGACTTGATCTTCATCCCATCCCCATTGTTCTTCGGCGACTTGACGCACGTAATTTCCAAGTATACGACAATCATTCAGGATCCTTCCAATTCTGACTCTTGTGCTAAAACTCGTATGGCTGCCAAAACTTGCATGCCTAAACACTTGTGCGTCTGGTACAGGAACGGAGACGAAAGCATTGATAAGAGCAAGATCATCATCGGATTCTGTATACTGCGAACCCATATTGATTGATTTGATTGTTTTTTAAAAAAAATTATGTTTATATAGAAAGGATTCCAACATTCATCGTATTTCTTAGAATTTTTACAGCATCATATTTCTTAGATATTTTACATCATATATTTTCACTAACTAAATAAAAGGGGCTTGTTCTCTAGGTTCCATAGGAATCTAATACATAAAAATCGACTTGGCGAAAAATCTCTGCATATTTGGATGTTTCTCCCATTTTTAAAAGAGTAGAAAGAGCTAAAGAGAGGGTGAAAACAGAGTGAAAGAGAGCAGAAGAGGGTAGAAAGAGCTAAAGAGAGAGTGAAAACTTTGGTGTGAATTTTGGATTCAAGTTTACCGCATTTTATAGTAAATGGTAAATTCAAATTATTACCGTTGGTAGATGGAAATTCCATCGATACCCACTGCCCCATTTTAGCTTTGCTAGTCCACCTAGGATTGCAAAGGGGCACATTTTCTAGGTTCCATTGGAACCGGCCTTAAAAAAAAAGATGATTTTTTCATGAAATAAATTATTTCGCTTCTAACTTCTGGAATTCATTATTTTTTCCAATTTCTGGAATCCGCTGTTTTTTTCCATTACCAAACAAGTAGACAAATTTGCTTGTTACTTACCCCATTGAGTTCATCCTAAGATGCTCGACTTTTCCTAGTTGACCTCACAAATTCGGGTCAGCATATTGGCGATTTGCGATATTGAAGATCAAAAAATTTGTAAATCAATAATAGATGGATTTGCGATCAAATCTTCGATGGAAATGCACTGCGCACTGCATAATCCAAATTAATTAGAAACAAATTAATCAAGAATATTGATGATTAATCATTTTGAACAAAACTCGTTCCATGTGAGTGTAAGACAACTTAGTATGAAGTATGAACCACAATTTTGGTTAATCAATTCTATGATTGAAAGCATGCGTACATATTATCCGGATTAATATCATACTTTTTTCCAATTTTATTTTCTGTTCTCTATGTATTTCCTTGTCGTTGAGTTTAAAAACAATGTATTTAGTAGGTAGAAGAAATAATTCAATTATATAGAGCCATTTTGTGATCTTTTTATCAGTTCGTCATCTTCCAAGTGGATCTAGTTGTCCGATCCCCATTCCTAGCTAAGGCGAATTCGATTGCCCATGTGTGATGTTCCGTACGTCGCAATATATATGTATTTCCATCTTTTATTTGTCACTTCTTTTAATTTGTTAATGACATTTTTTAAATCTTGATGATTATAACAAATGATTGATCTAAAATTTCTCGTTCATGAAATTGCCTTGTTGAATTTATAATTGGAGATCTTTCGAAGAAAATAAGGTTTAATTAGCCCGGCTAATTTGGGGGTGAGCTCTTTTTTAATATGGACGAAGGCTAATCCAAAATAGGGTTACAATGAAGTAATCTCAAAAAAACCCCTTATACACCATAATTAGGATTAGAGATTGTAATTGGGATTAGCAAATAAATTATTGATTATCAAAAATATTAGATTGTTAATTAGAAAATCATCCTAAGACTAGATAGTTAGCCATTATCACCACCACCACCTCCATTATAACCACCACCGTCTCCATTTCCACCACCACTGCCGCCTCCAATTCCAACCCCACCACCGCCACCATTTGTGTATGTGTTTTCGAAAATGTTCAAACATGATCCTTAAAGCTCAAAACAGTTATGGGAAGACTCACTTCAATGTTAAATTCGTCGAAAATCAACTCAACCCAATTGCTTCGTACCCAGAATCGTCACAAAATGACATACAATTATGACGATTCACGCGAACTCGTCAAGATAATAAGATGGTCTATGACGACCCTGCGTGTAGAGATGAACAATCGTCAAGGTTTTTACGGGGCCATGACGATTTAAGAAGTGGATCCAATATGCCCGAAAATACTGCTTGCAAAATCGTCACATTATGTAATAAAATCATGACGATTTAGCTTTGAGAATAATCACCCCTCTGCCAAGAAAACAAGTTAACTCGTCACACTATGTGATAAAATCTTGACGATTTAGTTTTGAGAAAAACCACCCCGCTCCAGAAAAACAAGTTAACTCGTCATACTATGTTATAAAATCTTGACGACTTAGCTTTGAGAAAAATCACCCCTCTACCGAAAAAACAAGATAAATCGTAATGGATTTTGCTTAACTTACATGACGACCAAGTGTTATTATGCTCAAATCGTCGTGGTTTACATCATGACCATGACGAGTTTAGGTGTATTAACAGCTGTTTGGAAACAGGTTGTTGGAATCGTCGTGGTTTGAACGTAAACCATGACGAATTTCTGTTTTTTTCTTTGAGTTTCCAAACAATTTAGACATGTAAACTAACACAAATGAATCAAACTTAGTACGATTCACCATTGTCAGCAATGAACCGTTAAAAAAAAACAAACCATTGTCAACCTAGGAAACAAAAAATGTATGAAACACACCAAACCGACATAATATTCTTTCACCTACTAAAACCAAAGTGCGAAACGAAAAAACTAAACCATATCATTGTTGCCCTCATCGGCTTCACCTTCTCCTTCACCTTCACCTTCACCACGACCACGGCCACGACCACGACCTCGTCTAGAAGTTTCTCCTGTCTCTTGAGTGTCACTGGTTTCAATATGACGACTCTTCGTGTTGCGTCGTAATTCCTCGAACATGTGCTCCGCCTCAGGCATATTGATGTGCCTAATGTGTTGATTATGTTGGTTCAGTTCAGCTTCGGTCAACCCCTTTCCTTTATCCGATCTCAAACACAACCAGTTGAGGACATCTTTCAACCGCTCCTTCTATTATCATAAAAAAAAACATGAGTTAGATGTTTCAGTAATCTAAGTGTGAATCTTAAACAACTCAATTGCGAAATATATATACTTACGCATAACTACCTCATGTGCCTCCATGCTGTCTAATCTTTGGCGAACGAAAAGGTACCAATTCTTCTTTCCCTTCAGCTTATCCCCCGTGAACATGTACCTCTGGCCTCTTGGTTGATCTGGTTGCCATTGGCCTTTCTTTGCCAGATCAATCCACTTATCATATGCTGCCATTAGTTTCGGAAAGTGTTCATAAATCCACACCTGTGAAGAGCATCAACTACACATAAACAACATGCCATATATATGTACGAACTAAAACCACCAAAAAACCATATATTACCTGCAGCAGAGACGTGTTGCAATTGAATTGAGCAGTTTTATGCCGGGATACCTTTCTCAGCGCCGTGTTCACGTGTGATACCATGGCTGTTCCCCACGAGTACTGGTTCACCTCATCCAAGGGATGTAGTAGCTGGAGGTAGTTGGCGTTCACCCTGTTACCGGCAGACGAAGGGAATACACAAATAGCGAGGACATATAAGAGATAAGCCGCAGCAGCAGCCCTTACTTCACGATCTTCCATTGTAGCACCGTCATCTTTTTTCTTGGTCCCAGAATACTCCTCTCTCAACCTTACCAGATTGAACTCCCTCTTCGGTTTGCCATACTTGTCAAGCATAAACCATGAGTTCGCCTCGTCCTCACCCCACCCAAACAACTCTTCGCACAATTCACGAAATCTCTGAAAAGTGAGTTGCCTTTCGTAGCCTTCACTGGTTGACTTGCCATCAATTTTGACCTTGAAAGTATGATTAGCATCTTCAGGAGTGAGCCCCATCTCCCCGAACCCAAAGTGCATGGTGTCTGTCTCCGCATAATACCTCTCACAGAATGCTGATACCGTCTCGCTGTCATAGGCGATAACAGAGTTATCCACGATTGGCCTCAGACCGTTGTTGTCAACAATTGTTATGAACCTTTCATATTCACCTTCAAGCGGCCAGTTGGCCATATTGCGGTACGCCGTTTGGTGCCTCAATATTCTAGTGGCATTCGAATGAACCTACGAGATAAAAATTTATTAATAACAATCAAATTAGCTAAACCTGTCTAAAATTATAAGCAAGGGACGGGTATATTACCATGGTAGCGTAGACTGTTTGAGCCCAAGAGGTTTTGTATCCGAAAAGAACCTCTCCACCATCAGCTGGTACCCCGTAAGGTCCGTGTTCTTTTGGTAGCATCAGAATCTCATCGGGAATGTGTGGTTCCTTCGCTTTAGCTTTCTTTTTGCGTTTGGGTTGGTCTTCACCTTGGGGTTGGTCTTCACCTTGGACCTCATCATCATCATTAAGAATATCCTCATCATCATTAGGACTATCCTCATCATCCTCATCACCTTGAGGTACGTCATTAGGTTGTACCCCATCAACTCTGTATTCGTCAAATTGCATTTGGAGCACGTGGTCTGAAATATCATCTTCAGCCCTCGGAACATTACCATCATCATCGAACTCCATAGGAGTAGGAACTGCATCAGGGTTTGGCTCACGGATTATCACGGGTCGTTGTCTGGTAGAACGAAGACTTGGTTTGGAACCCGCGGGTGGCATTGGTCTTTTTCCCATTTTGATTTTCTCCAACCTTAATACATACACATAACAAATCAATTAACAACTAAAATGACACAGCAAATCGTCATGGAAACAAAAGAATATACGACGATTTTCATCAGAACAACCTAAATCGTCAAGGAATTTTACAAATGCACGACGAGTTCATTAGGCCCCACTCTAAATCGTCAAGGTAAAGCATTACGATTTACTCATAAAACTGGACAGAACCAAAATTTTCTATGTCCAAACTCGTCATGCTTTGGGACACTATTGAGGCGATTTCAAGAAACTCGTCAAGTTAATGTATAGTTACAGGACGATTCAAGGCATGCAAAAATAGGAAATTTAATCTGATAGTGACTAACTCGTGAAGGAATTATGGAAAATCTCGACGATTGTTTTTAATTTTTTTTTTCTGTGGGACAATATTCAGACGATTTAGGGAAACTCGTCAAGGAAATATAGTATTGTATGACGATTTTGTGCATGCAAAACTAGGAAACTATATCTGAAACTGTGTAAATCGTCAAGCTTTTGTTCAACTACAAGACGATTGTTCTTAATTTTTTTTCTGAAACTGTAAAATCGTCGTGCTATTATTTCATAGCTTGACGAGTTTTCATGCTGTAAATTCAATTCACGGTTTCTAACCTATCAAATCGATTCAAACTACATCCAAAACAATTGCAAAGGTGATTGGATGAACTTACCTCTGCATTTCCGCCAAAGAATCTTCCTCCGGTTGTTCTTCCTCTTCGTCACGGTTGTTATTTGATTTTTTCTTTTCTTTCCTCCTCTTGTAAGTAATTGTTGAATCATCTCCTTCTCCGTCGATATCCATGAATTCAATTCGAACTCGAGACTAGTAAGTCAGGATTTTGAGAAAATATGAAGCGGTCGAATTCGATTTTTTTTTTTTTTGTTTTTTTTTTTTTTATTTAAATACTTATATTATTAATCATCATCAACTGAGAGGAGTTTACAAGAGTTAGATGGGAGCCTCGCAACAAGCTGCGCTCCAATCCCTTTCTGAATAACAACACCTAGTCTATGAAAAAGAAAATTACCAACCTTAACATAAGCATCATGGCTAGCCATATAATTGCGCAGCCTTTTCAGGAAATCTATCGTGTCACCACCTAACTCACCTAGCGTAGTAAAGGCAAGGA
>JAJJMA010092515.1:13491-25466 GCA_023529015.1 Papaver nudicaule
GTTACATCCAAACACACATCACGACCGTTGTCCCAGTTATAAACTAGGATATCTGCGGGTCTCAGGGACAAGCCATCATCAGATTGGAACCCCAAATCCACTTCTTTCCTGGCTGGGACTCCTGCTCGATAACACATGTCAGCAAACGTGTCACGAATAAGGTCATGTCGATATTTGAGACCAATCCCCTTAGTACAGTGTACTGCATGATCACCAAAGATGTCCATTTCCCTACGACAAACGGAACATAAATCACCCTCTGGAAAAAGGGGGATGCCCAGTCTATAACACACAACAGACCTAAATTGCCTAGGCCCAATGTGCTGGTTCAGTCCATCTATAGGTACAGCCATCAAGTAGTCCTGAGCATGTTTAACCTTATTACACTGCCAGAGAACTGCATCACGTGTGGACATATCAAAGCTAGTAGGTATTTTCTTCATCACAGCATCGAAATATTTAACCGCCAGGGAACTCATGGAATGGGGGGCGATGTTGTCGACACTAAAAGGTGAGTCTGAAATATCACATACCTGATTATACACACTGATTGCATGTTCGAGACTGGGGCTAAGGCCAGTCACGTTGGAGTGACGTAAGATGTTATGCTGCTGGGAGATTGTCTGCGTATAAGAAGCAACAAAGCAATATTGCATCGTGTCCTGCATAGTGTATACCCCCATCCCACCATGCTTGATGGGGAGGGTAACTAATCTCTGCTGAAGTAAACCAAAACCAGGTCCATCACCCACAAATAGTTGACGTAAATAAGCGAACAAACTCTCATCAAATAAAGGTTGAGCTTCTGTCAGATGATCAGGTCTAGTTGTGCGCATGGAGAAGTAGAGTCTAGAAACTCCACTGCAGTTCCGCAACAAAAGAAGCTCACATTGTGGATCCTTAAGCTTCTTAATGGCCTTCATCAACCCCAAAGTTTTGTGCACCCTACTAATAACCAAATCCTTGCAAAATTGAGGATCTGAACTCACCAGACCACCAAGCAGTTTCACACCTTTAGCAGGTCGACTGATCTTATCAGGAAAAACACCCGCAGATAAACTCCTTGTGTCAACAGTAGGCCAATAAATCTCTGTCTTAGAGATGTTTAGGTGTAAACCAAGAGAAGGTCCTTCTTGTTGAACAATTTGTAAGGCCTTCGCGACCATCATAGTGTCTCCAATCAGTGTGCCGTCATCAAGATACCAAGCCTGGAGGTCCAGTGTGCACTGCTCTGCGATTCTGTGAACTAGAGGATGAAGTGTTAAAGCAAACAACAAGGGCCCCAAAGGGTCACCCTGTTGCACCCCTTGAGCAGAAAATAAGGTATGATCCAAGTAGTAAAGATGTGCAGGAGTTGAGTAACAAAACTCCACCCAATGGGCAATAGAGGGGCACCTCAATCTGACCTGTTTTAGCATAGCAGACCTATCAACCAAGTTAAAAGCATTAGAGAAGTCCACCATTAACATTGTGCGCGAATCTGAAGCACCATAAACTTCTAAAAGTCGATTGGCTGAGTGAAGAATTGCTTCACCCCCGCATTGTACCCCAACCCCAAATTGGTAGTCGCTTAAATAAGCTTCCATCTCCTTGCCAACGTGAGTTGCTGCCACCTTAGAAACAAGCCTCCTCCATACAGTACCTACGGCTATAGGTCGTAGCCCTCCACCTGGTTTTTTTTTTTGTTTTTTTTTTGTTTTTTTGAGAAGTTATGAAGAAGGTGTGGGAAGTTAATGGAGGAGTAGGGGGAGTGGGAGTGATTTTTTGTAACTGAAAATTGAGAGGGAGAATTAGTGGGTAGATAATTAGTGGTAATTATAATTTGTAACTGATTAGGATATATTAATTGTAATTAGCCACCCCTTATAAATTGGAATAGGATATTTGAAGTAGCCCTCGCCCCTATTAAAAAAGGGCTCGCCCCCAAATAAGCCAGGTTAATTAATTAGACTGCAGGATCATATAATAACACTAATCCAATAATTGACCCGTCCTGAAGGAAAATAATTACATCAAATTGATCAAGTGGCAGTGTGATACCGAGTTTGTATTAGCTTCAGTTTTTTTTTTTTTTTTTTTTGATGAAAATCACATTTCAATTCATTCAAACCAAAATGGTGATTACATGGTCGCTTACAAGATTATAAAAAACACCCAAATACAAGAGAATCAAAACCCAAATACAAATGACAATATCAATTGCTAGTAAATCGCGAGGAAAAAGAGCCATATACCGCAAAGATATCCAATTAAATTTGTAGAAGAGGTAGTGATGAGTGATGATGGAAACCAGAATCAACTCCGACCATTTAAATTGATTGTCTTCTTCTTCAATAAGAGATGCTCCAAAGATAAAAGAGTATTTTGCCCATATTCTTGTAAAACGAACCGAACCCGGATGCCCTAAATCCCTCATGTCGAAAATGAATCTAAAACGACGCCGAGCAGGATCGTCGATGTTCTTGTGAATCGAGAATAGCAAGCCAAGAAACACCATGAAGATTTAAAAGAATCGCTATTAGAGCGAGGAGATAATCGTCTAGAAGACGAAGAAATAATCGCTAAAATAGCGAAGAAACGTGCTGAAAGACACCAAAAAACATTATTAAAATCAAAAGAACAAAAACAAACAACAAAAACATGAAAAAACTAAAAAAACTTGCTCATATCTAGCCCCAAAAGGACTAGATCTGAGCAAGAAGATGAAGGAGTTTTGGTTTTTTTTTTTCCTTTTGGAGAAGGAGAGAGGATAATTAGATAACCTCGAGGAAGAAATAATTAGTATACATCTTACCAGTAGTCAATAGACCCCTTTTATACACCAACTGATATGCATATACTAGATGACCGCTCAAAATTAGTGGATCTTGCAACTTTTGTAAACATCGTAATTTATGTGGTTTTCGTACGACGCATATCACCGTTCCAAATTGATTATATTTTCCATTTACGTGGAGGCGAAAATGATGTTTTTAGAATGAGTTTGTGGAGTTCAAGAGTAGTTTTTTTGAAAGGTAAGTCGTTTTATATAGGCAATTCCATTACAAGATGAGATATTTTACAAAAGAGCAAAACCAAGTGTGCTTAGTAGAGAGTTTAAGCCTGAATTGCACTATGACCAACCTAGGACTATGCGAACCTCTATCTGCCCTATTGAGAAGTCTGAAAACAACAAGATCAAAAGTAAAAACCCAAGAAACTGAGACAACAGAGAAGTAACCCAAAATGATCAAACACCACGAACCATAATGGTGCGAAGACCATAAGGTCCTCTTGGTAGACAACCTAGATGAGTTGCTCAGAAGTATGAAGAAGTAACTCGACCAACAGACTTGAAAAACACCACACATGCTTGTCTCCAGAATCCAGCAAAAAAATTGATCTTGAAAGTCAGACATGAAAAGAACACCTGAATGCAGAATCCAAAAAAGAGTGGTTGGTCACTCGATTAGAACTATCACAACCGGTTCAAAGTTTTGATAGTTCCTTCTTGAGGCGATCATTCCTGCTGCGAGTGCTGGTTGTTGCCAGACACTCGTATTCCTGACGATAGCATTATGATTGCTTTCTCCTCTTCTTCTTCTAATTCCTCAATTGTGTGCATCAGTTCTTTCTGTAGAGGCATAGTCTGAGAAGTCGATGATATAGGTCTCTTGGATCTAGTCTTCTTCAATCCTGGAGAAGGGAAGGTAGAATGTTGTGAAGTGAAATTGGTAGCGTTGCTTCCATGTTGTGGCTGGAAATGGTCCAATTTTCTTTCTTTTGCTGGTGGTTGCATCACTACACAGTCTGGAACGGAATCAGTCATTGGTCGCAAGTTGGATTTTCCTAATGGTTTTCCTCTTCTCGTATATGTAATGACGTTTGCATCCGCCGATGGATCCTGAGTGTTATTGAAAAAGAAGGGGTACCGAAATACTACCAACTTTTCGTTTTGGCTCGTGAGTCTTATGGTAAAGAGTTTGGACGATCTCAAAAATCAATATCCAAACCTCTAACTGGAGTAATCTCAACAGTTAGGTAATAACGTACTACTTGGTGCTTTAATTATAAATCCGAGTTATAATGCGGAAAGTAAAAGCACACAAGACACCAAACGTTTTTTAACGAGGAAACTGCCTTGCAGAAAAACCTCGGGACCTCGTCCAGTTTTGAACACCGCCCAGTACAAACTGACTACAAACTCTAGCCTACTATAAGACTTCGGTCTGGGATGTAGCAGAGACCAACTCAAGCCCTCCAAGCGAATTGGCTACTGTCGCCTTCCTTACGTCTCTGGATCCCCCACAGATCGTCACGCACTTGATTCCCCTAGCTGACGTCCTTTACAGGCCTAGGAGTTGCTTTGACCGATGCCAAAGGCTTTTGTCAGCAATACTGGGTTTTAAACCAAAACTGTTGACTTATGGTGTAACTGTCCTCTATCAGTTTACCATAAATAAGATGACTTCCTTCGGATTGTCAAATCCAGGTCATACGGAAATCTACTTCACAAATCGAGGCTGACACACTTTCTCAGCGATGCTCAATTTGTATCTACCTCAGTTATAGATGAAGAACCACTTAAGGAACTTGTATAACTGGAGCCAACTAGGTCTTACAACACCGAGTGCAGCCGTGCGTTGCTACCTTTCCAACCTTTACGTAACTTAACTAGTTCTTGAATAGCCGTATAGCAGAAGAGACGGACTTTAGAATAGACAAGAACTAGGATAGGTTACTGAGGTTACAGGTGATTCTGATCAACCGCTGAGGGATCAATCTACCTGTGCTTCCCAACTCTCAAAGGAAGTCTTTTATAGTCGTAGGGAGTTCCCAGAGGAGCTGCAACCTATAGAGGATGACTATACCACAACAAGCTTTCACCGAAGTGAAAAGAGTTTACGCTACCTTCCCTAAGGACCTTCACGTATGCTTGATGCTTGCGGTATCTGTCCGTAGACACCTCTATTTATAGCACTCAATAAGATAGGTTGCTTTGGAATTAAGCAATCAATTACTTGTCCCACAAGTTAAGGAAACCCTAAACTTGCCAACCAAGTAATACAGATTAATCTCAATTGAAATTCCTTTTTAGATTTATCTGCCAAGTGTTTTGTTGGCTCAAAAACACTTCAAGATAGGAATCCAACAGACCAGAGATAATCTTATCTTATTGACTCATTGAGGATCGTTAGATGGAACACAAAAGGTATTTATGTTTTACACAAGTCCATCTAAGAGATAAAGGAGTTGGAATTTGACCTAGAGTGAAATTCTAAAAGAATAAAACTCTTAATTCGACTTACCAGAAAACTCTCCGTGTCAGGTTCACGTACTGATAGATCAGGTACGGGAACTAATGCGACACAGGAGATTTTCAGCTTCTGGTACGCAAACCAGTTCGGGAACCGCCTGCTGGTCAAACTTGGTCAAATTCGGTCTTCGCTGGAAGAACTGGGCTGAGCCAGAACTTAGACGTGAGAACGTCCTCAGCTATGATCCACAGGCTCTTTGCTCAAGAGCACTCCTTTAGATTCATCCATATCCAACATAACAGTTTGCAAGCAAACCATTGTAATGGTCATATGGCGTCGAATCTATCTCATATGTTCTTGATTCACAGTATTCGTGGGATCAAATACTGGTCATGACATAAAGCCATGTTACAAAAGAACACGATCTCAATCGCTACATTACTACTAAAGTAGTCGACTATATTTCGAAAGAATAGAGAAAGTAGAAATAGAAGAATTTCCGTAAAGTCATAACTCCTACTAACCTTTTGTCGATGAAGAATAATTGATGTCTTCTTTGTCTTCACAGTCTTCGTCTTCAAGGTCTCTACTACTCTGTCTATATCCCATTTCCGAAATCTAAACTCTAGTAGGCTAAATCAAGAATTGAATTTTGACACCTAAAACTGACAACTAGCTTGACATACCAATGCTAGTGGGTTTGACCGGACAATGCCCTAACAGTTATTATTTGTCGTTGTTGGAGGTGGAGTTGAAGATGCTGCTACGCCTTGAGAAGTAGTTGATTCTGTCTGGATTAGTTGCATTGGTTCCTTTTCTTTCTTGTGGTTATAATTAACCACGACTCTTGGAATGCCCTCGATCAAAGAAACCTGCCAAAAAATGTTAGCATCCTCATAACTGTGAAGGAAGTCAACAATCATGTCCAAGTATTCTTTCAGGTAAAATTTTGGGAGATTTCCCAACTGAGGGTCTGAGAGATTTTGCGATTGAGGAAGCTGTAGTGAAGGTTGTGCAGACAAGTGTAATTGTTTATGGTTATGTGCTGCCCAAACAGAAGGATCCGTAGCCGCCAATTGAGAATTTAAATATCCTTATTGAGCCCCCACTTTAGTTAAGGGCACCCCAGTTAGTATTGAGTCTTTATTGAGAAGTTTATCAATCTTCTTATCTTTTTGTTTCCTGAGTCTTAGAAGGAGGTTTAGATGACCTTGGTATCAACTGGTTTCCAAGCATGGGCAGACATGCTGGAAGCTAATTTAGTAGGCACTTGTTTCATTTGAGTGGAACTTGATGGAGAGTACATTGGAGATGTAGTCTGAGTATCAATATCCATAACTCCAATGCTAGGGGTTGAAGTAGAAGAAGAACCTGGAGACTTAGTAAGAAGAACTTGGTCCCTTTAAGAGTTGTATCATCAGAAGTGTTAGATTTGTGGATAGGGTGTGAAGCATGCATGTCATCCTCATTAATAGGTTAAGCCAATGATAGTTATAGTGAATCACGGTTAAATCTTCTCATGTTACTATTCAGTTTATGAAATGGGAATTCTGGATAGAACCTTCGCAATCTAGTCAGATCAGCAGTACATTCATTTTCTAAATAGTTCATGAAACCACAATTGAAGCATGTAATAGGCAGATTTTGATACACATACTGAACCCATTGTTGTTTTCCATCTATTTGCACATATAATACAGGCATAACCGGATTAGACAATTGAATCTGAAGTCTAATTTGTGGAGGAAGAAGGTTGAGATGGAATTCAAGGCCAATACCAGTTTGAGTCTCAAGAATAACCGCATTCAAATTTTCAGGATTCTTAAGAGAATCCGGAAGAGGAACCAGATGAACCCAAAAAACAACTTTGAGGAAACATATAGTAAGAAATTTAAGGAAATTTTCCCAATCTTCAACAAGAAAAACCAGACCATTATGTAACCAAGTTTGTTGAGCTAGTATCAGCTGTTTATGTTCAGGATGGGTGAGGTACCTGATAAATTCCAGTCTTGTTTGTAGGTTGTAACTGAGCAATTTTGAAGGGACTCCATGCAGTGGTAAGCACCCTCTTGAAGTTGAGATTCGTAGTGTTGCCTGAAAACACTCTAACAGCTACATGCAAGGTAGAGTCATGCATGAGATCGGTCATTTTATCCGATAGTTGTTGGACGATGGTTTCCTGTTGCTTTCTTTTGGGAGTACTTTTGGCTTTTGATTGTTGTTTATGGTTCATAAATATTCTATGTTTGTTTGAGTTGGTAGGATTAGATGAAGCGGCGGTTATATTCCCTTTACTAAACCCATGGTAGTGTTGTGAAGGTTTTGAAGAGGGATGAGGTCGAGAATCTGTAGGATCAGGGATGTTATTCCCTTTAAACATAGAGACTGAATGATGAAATTCTTCTTGACTGCAGAGACTTGGCTTGTAGAAATGGTAAATCCAACATGCACACTTCAAAAGAGATGAAATATAAAAACATGTAATTGTGAGTGAGAAAGAAGAACCAGTATTGGGTGAACAAGAGGTTTGAGAGGCTGTGAAAAAAATAGCGAAGGAATGAAAAGATTAAGACGCAAAGTGAGCAGAAGTTAGGGGCTCAAGATGAACATAAATCGAAGAGGCTGGAGGCTTTTTTACACATGGATGAGGACATGCAAGAACCGAATTGTGAGAGAATAGAGGTAACTGCTGGAGTGAAAGTGGACATGCATGTGTAGAAAAAGGTGTTTGGACCTTTAACTGTTTGTATTATTTCAAGGAGAGCTAGGCGTGAGGGTAGGGTCTTGCGACCAAGAGACTTAAGGAGTATGACATAGACTAAATCGCTTGGAGGTGTAGTTGCCGGAAATACAAACAACACACCCATTAATACTAACACAAAGAAGATAGACAAGATAAAGGCTAAGTTATTCTTTATTGACATGGACAACTTGGGATACCCTCTTTGGGGGTAAAGGGTCTCTATTTATAGGGAGCACTGAGGACAAACCCCTCAGTGATCCAGTACTACTTAGTTGGTTACCAGCCCATCCGACCAATACAGTTTACGTATCATTCCACCGTTATGCGGGGCATTGGGGTCCGACTATATCGGTTACATAAGCTTAGGAGCGCAGGCTATTCCCTCCGCTCGTGCTCTATTACATTGATCGGATGTGGGGATACATAAGGTCCTCCACTCCATATATTGTTGATGCTAACTAGGTTACTATACTCCTTCTAGTGTGCGCTGCTAGTGTGGCTTTTAGGGTACATATGGAATATGACACCCACATGAGGGATTGATTCGATCTGAACTATATCCCAGCCCGAAGTCTGATAGTAGGTTAGTGTTTGTGGGTGCTTAATACTGTGTGGTGTTCAAACTGGACTAGGTCCTGGGGTTTTATGTTGGATTGCGGTTTCCTCGTTAACAAAACTTCTAGTGTCTTGGTTTGCTTTACTTTCCTCTTTATAATTCTGTGATCTATTATAATAAAGTAAAACTAAGTTGTACGTCATTATTAACCTGCAGTTAATTCCCAATCTTCTAAAAAGATTCACAAATACTTGTCTTTGTTGGAATTATATTATACGATCCAACTCAGGTTAAAGATTTGGATATTGATTTTGAGATCCTCCAAGTATTTCTATAGGTTCACGAACTAAAAAGTTGGTGGTGTATTTGGGTACCCTGCTTTTCAGTTGGTATTTATGTAGGTTCACGAACTATACACTTATCCGCCGTAACTGTCTATGTTTATTCGGTTCGCGAATATGGATAAAAGATCTAATGTTTGTAATATACCTCCAGTGTTCTATGGGACAAATTTTCTATGGGATAAATTTTCTATGATGGAAAACTTCTATGCGATCATTTCGCAAGCCAGGGATTTAAAAGTGTGGGTCTATGTTGTAAAAGGCTACACACCCCCAACACATGTGAATGAAGATTAAATTTTGCCCATGGACATTATTGACTATGGTAATGATGAAATCCTTGCTCCTAAGCAGAACCAGAACTATAATGGGCTTAACGCTATCATTAATGTAGTGACACCTGATTTATTCTATCACGTGGCCACATGTGAAACCTTGAAAGATGCTTGGGATAGATTATAAACCGTATTTGAAGGGAATACCGAAGAAAATTAGGAAGGCTTCAAAACCTTATGTATGACTGGGAAAACCTTCGTGTTAGGGCATTGCTCGGTCAAACCCACTAGCGTTGGTATGTCAAGCTAGTTGACGGTTTAGATGTCAAAACACAATTCTTGATTTAGCTTACTAGAGTTTAGATTTCGGAATTGGGATCTAGACAAAGTAGTAGAGACCTTGAAGACGAAGAAAGAGATTACCAAGAAGACATCTGAAAAAGCAGGGGTACCGAAATACAACCAACTTTTCGTTTGGGCTCGTGAGTCTTATGGTCAGATCTGGACGATCTCAAAAATCAATATCCAGATCTGGTGTAACCTGAGTTGTGATCACAAGTGATCAATTCCTACAAAGACAAGTCTTTGTAAACCTTTGTTCAAGGTCGGGAATTAACGTCAGGTTAGGAATAACGTACTTCTTGTGTTTGCTTTAATTATATATCAGAGATATAATGCGGAAAGTAAAAGCACACAAGACACCAGAGATTTTTTTAACGAGGAAACTACGACCTGTAGAAAAACCTCAGGACCTCCTCCAGATTGAACACCGTCCAGTACAAACTGACTACAAACACTAGTCTACTATAAGACTTCGGTCTGGGATGTAGCAGAGACCAATTCCAACCCTCCAAGCGAACTGGCTACTGTCGCACTCCTTACGTCTCTAGATCCCCCACAGATCATCACGCACTTGATTCCCCTAGCTGACGTCCTTTACAGGCCTATGAGTTGCTTTAACCGCTGTTAAAGGCTTGTGTCAACAATTTCAGCTTTGCAACTTCAATTATCAACTGTATGTTTGAACTGTCCTCTTCAGTTTGACATACACAAAGTGACTTCCTTCGGATTGCTCCAGGTCATACGGAAATCTACTTACAAGCGGGGGCTGACAAGTAAACCGAGTAAACTATGCCCAACTTGTCTCTACCTCAGTTGTAAAAAGAATCACTTAAGAAAATTATACAACTGGAGCTAACTAGGTCTTACAACACCGAGTGCGGCCGTGCGTTGCTTCCTTTCAAACCTTGTATGTAATGTATCAGTTCTTGAATAGCCGTATAGCAGAAGAGACGGACTATGGAATAGACAAAAACGTGATCAGGTTACCAAGGTTACAGGTTAATCCGATTTCAACCAATAAGGTCTCAATCTCCTACCCGTGCTTCCCAACTCTCAAGAGAAGTCTTTATAGTCGTAGGTAAATCCCGTGAGGAACTGCTTACCTAATAGAGGATGACTATACCATAACAAGCATTCACCGAAGTGAAAAGAGTTTACGTTCACTTCCCTAAGGACCTTCACGTATGCTTGATGCTTGCAGTATTAGTCCGTAGACACCTCTATTTATAACACTCAATAAGATAGGTTTCTTTGGAATAAAGCAATCAATTACTTGTCCCACAAGTCAAGGAAACCCTAAACTTGCCAACCAAGTAATAGAGATTAATCTCAATTGGAATTCATTAACATTTATCTGCCAAGTGTTTTGTTAGCTCACAAACACTTCAAGATAGAAATCCAACAGACCAAAGATAATCTTTATCTTATTGACACATTGAGAATCGTTAGATGGACCACAAAAGATATTATGTGATATTCCAAGTCCAACTAAGAGATAAAGGAGTTCAGAGTTTAACCTGAGTGAAATTCTAAAAGAATATTCACAAATCTGGATAACAGCCAAAAGCACCGATTTAGAGGTTTATGTAGGTACACGAACTTAAATAGCACTTTGGAACTCAGGAGATTTCCCAAGTTTTTGTTTCGCGTACGGTTCGGGAACCGTCCGACATCCAATTAAGTTTAACTTGGATCCGCTGGAAGTTCTGGGTTTAACTAGGACTTAGACGTGTGAGACGTCCTCAGCTGTAATCTACTGGACTCTTGCTCAAGAGTACTCATTTAGATTCACCCATATCCAACAAGTGATTTGCAAGCAAACCATTGCAATGGACAAATGGTATCGAATTTATCTCATACATTCTTGTAACCATAGTTTTTTCGGGAACAAACAGTAGTCATGACACAAGGTCATGTTGCCAAGAATACGATCTCAATCGCTATTATAACACTACCAAAGTAGTCGACTATTTCGAAAGATAGAGAAAGTAGAATAGAAGAATTTCCATAAAAGTCATAACTCCTACTAACCTTTTGTCGATGAAGAATAATTGATGTCTTCTTTGTCTTCACAGTCTTTGTCTTCAAGGTCTCTATTACTTAGTCTATATCCCAATTCCGAAATCTAAACTCTAGTAGGCTAAATCAAGAATTGTGTTTTGACACTGTTTTTACCTGGAAAAACAATGTACCGTCTCTGGGTACTTTCGTAGTGCTCGGAGATCAAAGTCGAACAAGACGAGCCTAAACCAAGAAAATGGCCGTTCACGTCTTGCTTCGGTCACAGAGAGGATAGAGGTTGGTCTAGGGAGGGAAACAGTGAAGAAACTTGAGATCAGGTTGAGGATGTGTTTTGGGTGTAAGAGTTCAAGATCTCCGTCGTGAAGTCGACTAGAAATCTCCAAGGCTAGAAACGTGTTTGGATTCTCAGGTATGTTTTCTCTGAGGCTCTGATATTCTTGTTGTTTCTGTTTCTGTGTT
>JAJJMA010092517.1:0-13308 GCA_023529015.1 Papaver nudicaule
ATTCAATAAAGAACAACTGACAAAGACGAACATGGACAAGAACAATTGAATGTTATCCAGTTTTGCTTTGTTGATAATCTCTTTTCCTTAGCCAATTTCGGAAAAAGAGTTATATGATTCTGAGTTTGAGAAAACCCTAAAAACCATATAATCAAAAGTTTCTTAATCGTGAGAAAAAGCATAACTTTTGTAAATAGACATAGCTTTGCGTCACTACCGAAGCAATGGAAAAAGCCATGTTTTGCAATAAAATTGAGATAGACAAATCAAGTATTGCAAACATCATTAATAACATCTAAAAAGAACTTTTATTAATGAAATAAAGTAGTACATGCTTGAAAAACTCAAAAAAGCATGAAAGGCAAACTACTAAACAGATTTAGTTTATATTCCTTAGGCAAAAGTAAGAACAAGTTCTCACAAGGAACCAACTAATTCTCTTTGAAAGAAGTCATGACGAAGTCATTAATTTCCTTAATGTCTTGATCTTCATTCATGGGCATAGGAAAATCAAACTCGAATTCCTTAGTCTCTTTTGTAGAAACTTTATGCACTTCTTTCAAAAGCTCTTCTTGTTGACTCATAAGAGCTTTTTGACCAGCCAGAGTTTTTAGAAACACTTCTCCAAGAGATCTTAATTCTCTCTTTGTTTCTCTACATTCTTTGAGAATGGATGCAATCCTTTGAGTCTTCTGAGAAGGTTTTTCATCCTTGTCAGATTTTGATTTCTTCTTCTTCTTCCTCTTGAACCAGGGTTTCTTTCCTTTGTTTTTGGCTGTTTTCAAAGGATCATCTGGTTTCATGGTACCCTTGTCAGTTGACTTAGGATACTTGTCTTGAGAAGTAATAACAAGGATTTCTACCATGTTGAAAAGTTTAGAATGAAATAAGAATAGACTTCTGATTTCCTTATAAACAGTTCTTTCAAGAGTTCTTCGAAGAGATAAGGATTACATTAACTACCAGATACGATGAGGATTTACCCTAATATCGATCTGATGACGCGGGACGGTTCGGGAACCGGGTACGCGAATTTCTTTTGTTTTTCATTGACGTGTCTCACTTTCAGAGATTCCCAGAAACAATTTTAACCTTTCGTTTAGACAGTCTGATCCCTGGTGATCATGAGTTTCACGGAGCAAGGCTCAACATTACACTCTCTGTCTAGTGACAATGAAAAGGTTCTTAATTGTGGGTCATCAATTACTTACACATGGATACAGAAAACGAAAAAAAAAACTCTAGGACTTGCCCGACCACATTATGACTTCTCATCCCAAGGGGCAGTGGATGAGATGTCAATCCTTATTGCACTTAGTGCGAAGAAGGTAGAGCATGGTTATGCTCTTGATGTGGTATTGAGTCTTTCTCCGAACTAAGTTTGTTTCTCTTAGTTCTGGCTCTCTTGAATTTCTCCGCTCCTTGTGTTGCCCTTAAGGAGTTAGAGTGTTTTCGATCTTTATTGGTTGCTTCAAAGATTCGAATAACATTCATGAGTCTGGCCGCTTTCCTTTGCAGTTTATTCACATGTTTGACTTTACGTCTGTACACATGGCACTGCTCATAATCATGTCCCTTTTTAGTACAGTAGCTGCACTTAACAAGGCGTTGCTTGTGTAACATAGGGATGATTACCTCTTTGCAGGATATGTCACTAGAGATTGTGTCCATGGGGCTGGGACATGTTTCTAGTTCTGATTTGGAATCACCCATGTTATCAGATTTGACACATTCTGCAACTAGAGCTACTTCACTTTCTTCATCAGCTGAGTAGTAAACATCAGATGAATCATCAAGTGAGGCTGCAAAGGCTTTCCCTCTGGTATATTTCCTCCGATTGGGACATTCCTCAGCCAAATGGCCAAAACCTTTGCACTTATAGCATTGTGGCATATCATCATCATCTCCCCTTTTGTTCCCTTCCTTAGGTGGGACTCTATCATGAGGCTTAGGAGTTGATGGTGGGACGGTCTTTATGAAACGCTTACCTCTCTTCTTTAGAAGATCTCTAAACTGACGAGTTATCAAAGATATCTCTTCATCAGATTCATTCCCACTATGATTGCCGGCGTCGGTGTTCGAAGTACACTCTTCGTTTACAAGTTTCCTTGTTTTTGCAGTAGCTCTAAGCCCAATGTTCTTAGGTTACTGTGCTCATGATCGAAGATTTTCAGCTTTGCAACAAGATCACTTCTTGTCATGTCTAAGCCGTGTACTTCTTGGATGGCATGCTTTTTGGACTCGTACCTTGATGGTAGCGACCTCAGAATTTTACTCACAATGTCCCTTTCCGGAATAGTTTTACCATAGGTGTGACAGGCATTGACTATTTAAGACAATTTGTGATTAAATTCCTCAAAGGTATCATCCTTAAGCATTCGAAGGTTTTCCCAGTCAGACATGAGATTTTGAAGTCTAGCTTCTTTCTATGCTGTATTACCTTCGAATACATTCCTTAATCTTTTCCAAGCCTCGAAAGAGGTTTCACATGTAGCTATGTGATGGAAGAGATCAGGTGTAACTGCATGAATGATAGCATTAAGCCCATCATAGTTTTGCTTAGCGGCGAGTGTTTCCACATCATCATAAACCTCTATGTCCTTAGGAACAGTTTTACCATCAACTTTAACAGTCGGTGGTATATATTCCTTTACGACATAAACCCAAGTTTTGAAGTCTCGGGCTTGCAAAAACGAAGTCATTGCAGTCTTCCACCATAGGTAATTTGTGCCATCGAACTTTGGTGGTACGTTACAAGCTCTTACGCTTTGATCCATGACTCACAAGCCTAGATAAACACAGCAGTTACGTCTTTAATGTGTTCACCTGCTCTGATACCAACTGAAAAAGGAGGGGTACCGAAATACTACCAACTTTTCGTTTTGGCTCGTGAGTCTTATGGTTTAGGTTTGGACGATCTCAAAAATCAATATCCAAACCTAGATAACCGGAATTGTGATCTTGGGGATCAACTCAACAAAGTTGGGACTTCGGAGTTAAACTCAGCGGTTATTGGATAACGTACTACTTGGTGCTTTAAATATAAATCAGAGTTATAATGCGGAAAGTAAAAGCACACAAGACACCAGAGATTTTTGTAACGAGGAAACTGCCTTGCAGAAAAACCTCGGGACCTCGTCCAGTTTGAACACCGCCCAGTACAAACTGACTACAAACACTAGCCTACTATAAGACTTCGGTCTGGGATGCAGCAGAGACCAACTCAAGCCCTCCAAGCGAATTGGCTACTGTCGCCTTTCTTACGTCTCTAGATCCCCCACAGATCGTCACGCACTTGATTCCCCCAGCTGACGTCCTTTACAGGCCTAGGAGTTGCTTTGACCGCTGTCAAAGGCTTGTGTCAGCAATACTGGTTTTTCAACCTTACTGTTGACGTATGGTGTAACTGTCCTCTATCAGTTTGCCACACACAAGATGACTTCCTTCGGATTGTTAAATCCAGGTCATACGGAAATCTACTTCACAAATCGGGGCTGACACGCAAACCAAGTAAGCAATCCAATTCGTATCTACCTCAGTTATACACGAAGAATCAATTAAGAAACTTGTATAACTGGAGCTAACTAGGTCTTACAACACCGAGTGTTGCCGTGCGTTGCTACCTTTCCAACCTTGTTGAGTAACGTATCAGTTCTTGAATAGCCGTATAGCAGAAGAGACGGACTATGTAATAGACAAGAACGTGATCAGGTTACCAAGGTTACAGGTTAATTCGATTTCAACCAAAGATGGTTTCAATCTCCTACCTGTGCTTCCCAACTCTCAAGAGAAGTCTTTATAGTCGTAAGGAGTTCCCATAGGAGCTGCAACCTATAGAGGATGACTATACCACAACAAGCATTCACCTAAGTGAAAAGAGTTTACGTTACCTTCCCTAAGGACCTTCACGTATGCTTGATGCTTGCGGTATTTGTCCGTAGACACCTCTATTTATAACACTCAATAAGATAGGTTGCTTTGGAATAAAACAATCAATTACTTGTCCCGCAAGTTAGGGAAACCCTAAACTTGATAACCAAGTAATATAGATTAATCTCAATTGGAATTCTTTTTAGAATTATCTGCCAAGTGTTTTGTTAGCTCAAAAACACTTCAAGATAGAAATCCAACAGACCAGAGATAATCTTATCTTATTGACTCATTGAGGATCGTTAGATGGAACACAAAAGAGTTTATGTTTTAAACAAGTCCATCTAAGAGATAAAGGAGTTTGGAATTTGACTCAGAGTGAAATTCAAGGAGAATATTCACTAAATCCGACACCAGCAAGATGACTACCGTCAGGTTCACATACTGGTACGTGAACAAAATAGCCATCTCGAACTCAGGGAATTTCCGAGTGTCTGGTACGCAAACCGGTTCGTGAACCGTGCGCCTGTCAGATTTCGTCAAATCTGGATTCCGCTGGAAGTACTGGGCTGAGCCAGAACTTAGACGTGTGAACGTCCTCATATGTGATCCATGGACTCTTTGCTCAAGAGTACTCCTTTAGATTCATCCATATCCAACTAACAGTTTGCAAGCAAACCATTGCAATGGACACATGGCACCGAATCTGTCTCATTCATTCTTGTACTCACAGTATTTGTGGGATCAAACACTGGTCATGACACAAGTCCATGTTACACAAGAATACGATCTCAATCGCTATTATCACTACTAAAGTAGTCGACTATATTTCGAAAGAATAGATGAAGTAGAATAGAAGAATATCCATAAAGTCATAACTCCTACTAACCTTTTGTCGATGAAGAATAATTGATGTCTTCTTTGTCTTCACAGTCTTCGTCTTCAAGGTCTCTACTACTTTGTCTATATCCCAATTCCGAAATCTAAACTCTAGTAGGCTAAATCAAGAATTGAGTTTTGACACCTAAAACTGACAACTAGCTTGACATACCAACGCTAGTGGGTTTGACCGGATAATGCCCTAACAATATCCCAACAGTGCTTATAGAATTCCATATTGTATCCATGTGGACCGAGATCCTTATTAACACCACACTGCTTAATAGCATACAACACCCCCTCTTCTAAAAACTCATTCTCTAATCATTCACCATCTTCTCTGCTCACCATGTTAAACTCCATATCGCTGAAACTAGGGTTAACCGTAGTATCAGCTCTGAATAACTCCGTATAATATTTCGGAAGCTCACTCCTAATATTTGTTTGATTGAAGACATCAACCCCATCAATCTCCAGCTTTGTAATATTGTTTCTCTTCCGCTTTGCATTTGCAATGCAGTGAAAGTAATGAGTATTCTTGTCTCCATCCTCAAAACCAACATTTGTTTCTTCCAATATATTAATAGAATGAATGAGATCCTCCAATTCCTTCTCTTCTCTTTTCTCTTCACATCACCAAACTCTTCCCTGCTCCAACTCTTCAATAAGCATTAAGATTTTGCATCTTCCTAAAGAATACATAGCTAGGAGTTCTGTAACGACCTGTCCCTCCACCGATACTGTCCCCACTTAACCATTGCGGTTATCCGGCAATGTGGGGTTTTCAATGGGCAACGTTGCGGTCATCCGGCAAAAAATCCCCGGGAGGTCACCCTGGATTACTCCCGCCCGAGCACGCTTAACTGCAGAGTTTTTTTCCAACTACTGAGTCAATTATGCTTGATAAGGCCTCGGTGTTAGGAAAGGACAATACATTACTTATATTCCATTCGGCGAACTCTACATGCCAAATCGGGGTATTACAATACCACCACCTTTAAATTAGACCCACCCTCGATAGGTGAACCGTCGACGGCTCTGATACCATCTGTAACGACCCGTCCTTCCACTGATACTGTCCCCACTTAGCCACTGCGTTCATCCGATAGTGTGGGGTTTTCAACGGGCAACGCTGCGGTCATCCGGCAACAACTTCCCGGGAGGTCACCCATCCCTGTACTACTCCCGCCCGAGCATGCTTAACTGCAGAGAGTTTTCCAACTACTGAGTTAATTATGCTTGAAAAGGCCTCGGTGTTAGGAAAGGACAATTCATTACTTATATTCCATTCGGCGAACTCTACCTGCCGAATCGGGGTATTACAAGTTCCATAGAAAACCATTGCATTCTACCATTCTTCCACCTTCTTTATGAAATCTTTATGAGCAAGCCAATGATTCTCAATTTTGAAGTGAAAACCACTTTTGATGTCAAGATGTAATTGAAGTAGAAGCGGATTGTGGTCTGACACTGTCCTAACTAGGACAGGTTGAGTTGCTAACCTGAATTGAGAGTCAAACACTGTACATAAAAGATATCTATCTATTCTGCATAACAGAGGATCATCCTGCTTATTTGTCCAAGTAAAAGATCCACCACAAACAGGTAAATCCACAATTTGATTGTCAGAGATAAACTCATTAAGTAGCCTCCTGACGTCTCCTCCTTGTTTATTTCTTTCGTTTTCAGTATGAACTGAATTGAAGTCACCGGATAAACACCACGGTGCACTATACCAATCCCCGACTTCGGGAAAACCCCTCCAAAAAATATCCCACTGGTTGTACTCGCAAAGAGAGTATGCATTGGTAAAAAGAAAAATGAAACCAGTGTCCTTACATTTTAAAAGAATAGAGATATATACCCCATCTTCCCATCTAGATATTCAAGCCTTGTAGAATCCCAGATAACTAATTGTCCGCCATTGTTTCCCATTGTTCCTTGCGAAGGTAGCATTCTCCAATCCTAGTCAGAACCGTACCAAAGTTGCCTCACAAACCATGTGGACATTTTCATGATTTTTGTTTCTTGCAAATAACAAATCAGACTTTTATGCACAAGCATCAAGTCTTTAACGGCCACCTGCTTGTCATAGTTGTTCAACCCAAGTACATTCCAGCTAATGAAGTTATTCCCCATTTATACCTGATTAGTTCCCTGAGTCCCACTTCAACACCCTCATCATTCAAAGCATTCTCAGATGAGTTAGAGTGCATTGTCTCGCAGATGTCACTCACCTTATCACCTGCAGCTGTAACATCATATTTATCTTTATATCTTCTCAAAATCTATTGAACAAGTTGAGTAACCTGACCAGCATCATTCTCCTTAATGCCTCTAACCCTTCTGCATAGTTCAAGAAGCATTCTAGAGGTCGAGAATATGACCTCAGCCGCATCATACTTAGCGTTTTGTATATCACCAATTTTTATAGTGATTTTTTTTATCCTCAACTGTAAAAAGAAAGGTATCCAGAACTGCATTATTCTCCTGAGAAGTACTTGCGATGGCTGCTGGATTCTGAGAAGTATTTAATGCACCTACTTACTGCTGCAGAGAGTCAAATGATAGCATTGGTTGCTAAAAGTTAACCAAAGCTGCTGGTTGTTGTGGAGAAATTCTATTGTCGGTGTTTGTGGAAATGTATTTTCACTATAAACAGGGAAATCCCTACCTACCGCATCGAATATTCCAAAAACGTCTTCTTGTACCTGCAGAAAGCTACACCTACCTATTACAGAATCAAGTAAGGATGTCATTGTGGGAACACCACCTGCACATCCACTAATGAAACCATTATCTTGATTTGCGAAGGTATTCGTAACACCCATGAACTTGCTGTTTATGTTATTGGTACCAACCTCATCTGTAGACAAATGGATCAGCTCAGCAAGTTTCGTGTTAGCCTGAATTTCATTGGTTTTGTTGTTACAGTGCACTTCATCAACCATTGCATTAATCGACCTTTGATTTTCATCCAACACAGACATACCCACTACTGTTCCGTTATGAGCAAAACTAGGAAGGGGTTGATCTACCTCGTCTCTATCTTCCCCACCTGTATTAGCCCTAACTTACACAGTATTAATGCCAGTATGCCGATAAAGATTGTTGTTTCCTACCTCTTTTACATCCAATCTGTCAGAAACACCCCAGACACAAGCATTATGCTTCGTAACTCCACAACATGCATCTCCAACTACTTCCATACTATTGGAGCTAGGTTGCATAGATATGTCATGTCCCATTTATGGGTAGACCCATCTGTTAAGGGCTGTCTCTCTGGTTACGGGCAATTATTAATAATTAGGCGTTTTAATTCTGTATTACGGTTAATCCATTGTAAGCGTGCGAGTCGCACACCATCCTTACTTACCTTTACTATATATTCCCAGTCGAGTCCTGTAAATCATTTATCAAAGAATTAATCAAAATCCCTAAGTTTAACAGCTTATCCCCCTCTGCATCCTTTCTCTCACTCTAGGGCAGAAAATTGAGTTGTTCCTGAGATCATTTTTTAGTGGAAACACTACAAGTGGTATCAGAGCACTCGATTCAGAGTGACCTGTAATATCATGGATTACCAACAAGATGTCTCTGTTGAGCAGAGATCGATACTATGGAACAATAAGATGAAGGAGTTGTTATCAGTTGATTTGAAGAAATTAGAGGATGAGCGAAGATTCGAAGAAGATCTTGATAAGCTTAATGAGAAGTATAATTCCCTGTGCAAATCTCAATCTGATGGGTTCGATGCAGTTCAGAAGCAACAGGAGTTAAATCAGCTAGCTATCGAGACGAAGATAGAGAAATTTCTTGCTAAAGCTCTTGAAGCTTTCCGAACTTCTATGAAAGAAGATATCCAAGCTGTTATCAATGAAGAACTAAGATCTGTGGAGGAGAAACTGAAGTTTCACGGGGAGAAATATAACCTGAATTCATCAATTCCTATCGATTCAGCTCTTCTCAGACTCGTATGGAATTTAAATCTGTTCTTCCTTTTGCTGTTAAAGAAACTTTTACAGTTGTTGGTATTGAAGATGAATGTCCTGATTTGGAGTTGATTCCATCTTACTTCTTTGAAGATGAGAGTAATTTAGTTCTCCAAGCTTCTAAGTATCAAGATCTAGAAGTCAAATCTGTCCTTCCTGTTTATGTAGAGGAAAACGTTGATTCCAACTTCACAAGGAGGGGTCAATTCAAAATGGAGGAGGGTAACATCGAGGGATTCAATAGCTAGGAGGTAAAATTAACCATTACTCACAAGTTTTTGTCCTCTGAATGTTACACCATTTTCAGTGATTTTTATCGTCGGATTTTTGATCGTGGAAAGGGGTGGCAACCTAATACATGGTTTTCGTATTTTGTTGGTGAATAATAATTTTGTTATGATACAAATACTTCTTATACTTATGCTCTTTTGGGGTCGTTGTTATTGGGCAACTATGAATGTAATTTGGCTTCTCTATTGATTCTAAGACATGGGTCTGAATTAAAATCCCTCTTAATACACTCTATTGCTGCTCTGAGTGCTTATGATCCTGAAATGAGATTTTGGTTGGTTGAAATTACTGAGAGAAATGAACTTTTGTCACTACGGTTGGTTGTGTTAGTTAAAGTTGAGATGGCTTATGAAGTGTTTGATAAAATGCTTGTTCGGAGGAAAGCAGAATTTTCTCTCCTGCGGCCAAACCCTTGGGGGGTGAAACAAATTTTGGTTCTTCAATTTTGGTTATTCTCGTAAACTTGTTCATGATTATATGCAAATATCTGAAATATATGGCAAATTCAGAATTCAAGAGGAAGTTTTAATGACCGTGCTGCATTCCAAATGGAGTTGTTGGTATATGTTTAACTCTGTCATGTATTTTCATTCTGGTTGCAACCTAATAGTCGGTATGTCCAGATTTCAAGCTCTTAATCCTTGTTACATTTATATGTGGGGTTTAGCATATCAAGCTGAGAGATGTGATTGGTGTGTCAGTTTCTCTAGTAAGGACAGTTGGAATCCATGCCGAAGTGTTGAAGAGAACGATGCATCAAGGTTTCTGGTCGCTTGAAAGTGGGAGTTGGCTTCATCTTGGGATGCTCAGCTGGAATGTGTAGTGGGGATTATTTCTGAAGCTCCTGAACTACTATAGGTCAGATCACAGGATGCAGCAAGGAGTCATATTCCTTGTCAAATTCTGAGAGCTATAGAGATACTGGTCCCCTTAAAACGGAAATCCAACTGTTTATCTGCAGGTTTATGGGAGGAAAGGAATTCTGGGGAGATGAATTGGAACTGTATATGCCTTATAATTGATTATGAGGGATGCATTGTAAAGGAAAATGTGGAATATGTCTGCATAGAAATTCTTGCAAGGACAATAGAAATACAACTCAAGTTCATAGAGATTCATGTCCCAAAGGTGCTGCGGTGTGTAGTCTTTTTGAGATGGAAATTCCAGTTGTGCTTTATTGGCCTATGGGCTGTTAAATGTGTGAGTGGGAGTATTTCAATTCTGGTGAAGAGTTTAAAGGTAGCAATGGAATTCTTTCATCCCATCAGGTGGTTATAGTTTGCCATGGGATTTCTACAGGGCAAACTAGAAGTTTTCTTCTTTGTGTAATAATTATTAAAGCATTCTATGTACCAGCTGGTAAATTGTTCTCAACAAAGTGGCTTGGAGTGTTAACTCAACAAGATGATACTAACATAGTTCATAATTATTCTCTTATAGTGGTTTTCTTAGCCGTTGAGAGGCAGTATAAGTTCTTGCAGATGAGTCTCAGTACTTTTGAGGATGCTCAGCAAATTCCTTGGCTCAAGAGGGGTTATAGAGGAGTGGAATCTTGCAAACGAAGACTGGTAATCAAGGAAAAGCTTGTATTTGTTAATAAGGATGAGATCAGAGGTGAGAATCAACAACAATTACAGCTTGAAGATGACATGTATGTGGAGATGGCGGAAAAGAATGATAATTCTTCATGGCAGTTAGATCATAAGGCGACAGTGAGTGAGCATGGGTATACACTGGAGAGCCAGATAGTGGTAATCTTGTTCTCTTCAGGTTCAGAAGAGATCAAGCACATGCTGTTAAAAGTGGAGTTAATTGTGTTGCTTGGGGTGTTGGTAGAGAGGTGGAATTAGAGTTTATGCTTGGTATTACCAAAATCTTATCGGTTGGGGAATGGACAAAATCAATATTTCTTTCATATCCAGTTTAAAAATTGAAATGGATTCTTGGGTCAGAAAGAAAAACCTCAGGTGGGAAGTAATTGTGTGGTTTAGCCTATACCTTTATCGTGGGACCTGAAAAAGGAGGGGTACCGAAATACTACCAACTTTTCGTTTTGGCTCGTGAGTCTTATGGTTTAAGTCTGGACGATCTCAAAAATCAATATCCAAACTTATAACTGGAGTTGTTAAACCTCGACAAAGAGTACTTTGGAGTCAACTCTACAGTTAGGCAATAACGTACTACTTGGTGCTTTAATTATACTATCCGAGATATAATGCGGAAAGTAAAAGCACACAAGACACCAGAGATTTTTTTAACGAGGAAACTGCCTTGCAGAAAAACCTCGGGACCTCGTCCAGATTGAACACCACCCAGTACAAACTGACTACAAACACTAGCCTACTATAAGACTTCGGTCTGGGATGTAGCAGAGACCAACTCAAGCCCTCCAAGCGAATTGGCTACTGTCGCCTTCCTTACGTCTCTAGATCCCCCACAGATCGTCACGCACTTGATTCCCCCAGCTGACGTCCTTTACAGGCTTAGGAATTGCTTTGACCGATGCCAAAGGCTTGTGTCAGCAATACTGGTTTTTCAACCTAATTGTTGACGTATGGTGTAACTGTCCTCTATCAGTTTACCACACACAAGATGACTTCCTTCGAATTGTTAAATCCAGGTCATACGGAAATCTACTTCACAAATCGGGGCTGACACGCAAACCAAGTAAGCAATGCCCAATTCGTATCTACCTCAGTTATACACGAAGAATCACTTAAGAGACTTGTATAACTGGAGCTAACTAGGTCTTACAACACCGAGTGCACCCGTGCGTTGCTACCTTTCCAACCTTGTTGAGTAACGTATCAGTTCTTGAATAGCCGTATATCAGAAGAGACGGACTTTAGAATAGACAAGAACGTGATCAGGTTACCAAGGTTACAGGTTAATCCGATTTCAACCAAAGATGGTTTCAATCTCCTACCTGTGCTTCCCAACTCTCAAGAGAAGTCTTTATAGTCGTAGGGAGTTCCCAGAGGAGCTGCAACCTATAGAGGATGACTATACCACAACAAGCATTCACCGAAGTGAAAAGAGTTTACGCTACCTTCCCTAAGGACCTTCACGTATGCTTGATGCTTGCGGTATCTGTCCGTATACACCTCTATTTATAGCACTCAATAAGATAGGTTGCTTTGGAATAAAGCAATCAATTACTTGTCCCACAAGTTAGGGAAACCCTAAACTTGACAAACAAGTAATAGAGATTAATCTCAATTGGAATTTTTTTTATCATTATCTGCCAAGTGTTTTGTTAGCTCAAAAACACTTCAAGATAGAAATCCAACAGACCAGAGATAATCTTATCTTATTGACTCATTGAGGATCGTTAGATGGAACATAAAAGAATTTATGTTTTACACAAGTCCATCTAAGAGATAAAGGAGTTTGGAATTTGACTCAGAGTGAAATTCCAAGAGAATATTCACTAAATCTGACACCGGCAAGATGACTACCGTCAGGTTCACGTACTGGTACGCGAATAAAATAGCCATCTCGAACTCAGGGAATTTCCGAGTTTCTGGTACGCGAACCGGTTCGTGAACCGTGCGCCTGTCAGATTTCGTCAAATCTGGATTCCGCTGGAAGTACTGGGCTGAGCCAGAACTTAGACGTGTGTACGTCCTCAGCTGTGATCCATGGACTCTTTGCTCAAGAGTACTCCTTTAGATTCATCCATATCCAACTAACAGTTTGCAAGCAAACCATTGCAATGGACACATGGCACGGAATCTGTCTCATTCATTCTTGTACTCACAGTATCTGTGGGATCAAACACTGGTCATGACACAAGGCCACATTACACAAGAATACGATCTCAATCGCTATTATCAATACTAAAGTAGTCGACTATATTTCGAAAGAATTGATGAAGTAGAATAGAAGAATATCCATAAAGTCATAACTCCTACTAACCTTTTGTCGATGAATAATAATTGATGTCTTCTTTGTCTTCACAGTCTTCGTCTTCAAGGTCTCTAGTACTTTGTCTATATCCCAATTCCGAAATCTAAACTCTAGTAGGCTAAATCAAGAATTGAGTTTTGACACCTTAAACTGACAACTAGCTTGACATACCAACGCTAGTGGGTTTGACCGGACAATGCCCTAACATGACCCTTCTGCCAAGCAAAGGTGGAGTCAACAAGAGACTTGTAGCAACTTGGGTACATGGAAGAAAGTGAGAAACTGGGACATTTCATTCGGGTAAACTTGTCTTAACTCTCTCAAAGGTAACTCTGCAAGAACAAACTGTCCAATTTTCTTATGCCTA